>VXBQ01015435.1:779768-813516 GCA_013400175.1 Phainopepla nitens
CTGCAGAAAGTTTGTGTTGGTCACCTTCATTTAGTTGCAAACACCAGACTGCATCAGGGCTGATAAGGGCAGCAGCAGAGTTAAGCAGAACTCGGGCTGAGGTGGGACAGGGTAGCAGAGCAGTGGAAGAAATCACTGCAACCACAGAAAGGGAGGATGATAAGCACCCAAGCAGGAAAACTGACTGATCTGCATTTGCTAAAACCTTTTTTAAGCTGAACACTGTTTCACCTTGATACTTTGCAAGAAAGTCCCTATGAGATCAGTTTTACAAAGAACACCCGGGGTACATTCGCACAAACCTGTCTCATCTTTATTAGTCAGTGTTTGTCCAGCCACTTGCTTTTTTCATTGTTTATACACACCTATTCTTTTAACTAATGCAAATGTACTCTATGGTCTGCAGCAGGAAGATTTCTGCTCTAGTGCATGCTTGCCCTTTCTCCCCTTGGACGTGTGAATCTCTTGAGCTGCAAAAAGCAACGCTGTCCAGTGGTTTGATCTGTAGGCTGAGTGCCAGCAATTCCTGATGTTGTCTTGTCCTGGTTCCTTTTGTTGCTGATTTTAGGAGCTCTCTAAACACAGAGTCTAGTTTAGAAAGGAGGCACTGTTTGTTCTGTGCAGAGTGAAAAGTGGAGGTTTCCACAAATCAAGCACACCAAGAGGTAAAAAGTTACATCTTTTATACAGTAAAATTTATGTGAACCTTCCTAATACATATGCTATGACTACCTAATGCATATCTATTTGTGTGACATAATCTTATGCAATGCTTGAAACATAAAGTACTTTTTTAATGAAGCAAATTCTATTGTAGAAGTTATCTGACGACGTTAGTTACATTTACAACAGGTAAGAAAATGACATCAATTCCTTTTGTAGAAGTTATCTGACTACATCAGCTACATTTACAAAACGTAAGAAGATTCAGCCTGGGGGCAGATAATTCAGCTTGGAAACATAGTTTCCTAACTTGTTCTGTATTTTTTGTATGTGTCAAGCAGTGGAAACTTTTGTCCGGACAATGATGTTATGGAAAAATGACAAGAAAGACATGTTTTTCATGTGGCCTGTTATGTGAAACACTTCAGTTTTCTTTGGAATGGAAGGGCTCAAAAAACAAAGAAATCCTAAATTAGCATTAGGTGATTTTGTCCTCTTGTTTAATACTTGTTTTTCTGCAAAAGATGCATAACAATGCTTATATATCTAACTCCCTTGGCTATTGCAAAAATTATTTCATGTTTGTAATGCTCTTTGAAAATAGAAATCGATAAGTAGCATTACCCTAATCAGAAATTGTTTTTCTTTTAAACAGGATCTTTATCTTTCCTATAACTTGCCTCTGCTGATCTCAGCTTGTACTTAATGTATTTGGAATTGAATCCAATAGGAGAAGCCTAGATTCAGGGGCAGAATGACCAGGAGAGGGGAGGAGGATTTTGTAAGGTAGAAGATTGCTGCTTGGAGATGCAATCTACAATTTCAGATGGAGGGCCACATCAAGGTGAAATAGTGCTTTGGTCTAATAGATGCAGTCATGTAATTTTCTGGTCAATTAGAAATCAGCCCAGACAATGCATGAAGACTGAGGGGAGATTAAACAGACTCTACAGAAATGTCTCAGGGAGAAAGAGAATAGAAAAAAGCTGAGTTTGCTATGTTGGGGTAGTTGGGGCTGTCCTAGTAAGGAGGCAGTTCCCATCCTGGCAAGTTCTCTGTGCTGAATGAATTGTGGTATTCAAGACTGCTTCTACATTAGTGAATAAAACAGGCCAGGGAACTACTCACTGGCCACAAGGCCAGCTGGAGTGTCACTGCTTTTGAACATAAACTCTTTTCCTCTCCCACCCTAACAAGGTGGCTCATCCAAACTATGTGTTGGGAATGGTCCCTGGTTATTGCTGAAAGTGTCCAGGCATTGTGTGAGGGAGAGCTGGTTGCCTGGAACAAGTCTGAGCCAAGGACAGCACTGACAGTCGAGCAGCGGGTGATGCTGTGCCAGTGCTTGAGCCCATGCCCTGGCCCTCTTTGGTTGCCTAGTGCAGTAGCCCATATGCCTCTGACTCTTGGCTGTATCTATTGTTCCTTCAGCCCTTCCTGGAATTCTTGGCTTGGATTTTTGTTTTATTTGTTTGTCTCAGAACAGCATTGCTAGGATCTGAGCTGCCTTCTGGAGCGAGGCAGATCACCCGGTCCCTTAACGAGCAGAGGGAGCCACGCAGTCCTTGGGCACCGTGGGAAGGGCAGGGCTGACTGCTTGGCTGGACGGTGTATGAAGAGTAAAAGGGTCAGTGCCCTGCCTCAATACACACACACACACACTCTTGTGCGGGTACAGATCATCATGTGGATGCATTCACAGGGCAATTTTCTGAGCTGTCACTTCCCACTCTGAGCCAGGCTCTTTGGCTGTAACAACTTTGAAGCAAGGAAGTGGGTCTCACCTAATAAAATACCTTCTATATGCAGAAGGCAATAGAAGTTTGGTAATGATACAGCTTTGAAAAGTGGGATGGAAAGTGAGTTACCTAAGTAACTTACTCTAGAAGAACTGATTTCTTCTAATTTGCAAAGTGAGAGAGTGTCATGTAGATAGTTTGTAGGTTTCTATGTGTAGTTACACGTACAAGTGTATTTATTTGACAAAACGTGGAGAAGGGGATGATGATCTAAAATAAGAGGCTGACTCAGATGACTGGAATTTAATTTGTCAGCAAGCAAAAGTAGTAGCAATGAATAGAAGGCATAAAATTACTTTATCAAATTTCCTGCATAGATATTGTTTTACAGAAGGAACAATGTACAGCATATCAAACCAACTCAAAGTATTATAATAATGTAAAATGATAGTCGTGTTTAGCATGTGGCAGAAAGAAATTAAGAAACCAAACAAAACTCATTGCTTTCTGGAAAAGTGCATATTGTGTCAGTCATGTTTAAGCTCTCAAGGTCCCACAAAGTATGAGGAGAAGTCTTCCTAGATACTGCAGATTATCAGGTCACGCTTGTAAATAAGGCGCATACTTAACTGATCTCCAGGACTGGGCTGCCTTTTGTCATAGAAGCTGAAGGCAAATTTTACATTATCTCAAACCAAACTTTAAATAATGACACTTGTTGTATGGCAGCTTTTGTTTTTCTTTAGGAGAAGGGTGCTCACCTTGATGGAAAAAAAAAATTAAAAGAAAAAGGAAATTTTGTCTTGCTAGCTCCTTAGGAAGGTTCTCTTCAGAAAGGATATATCACAAAATGAGGCCAAAACATTTTAAGGACTTTGACAGTCTTTTTAAAGACTTTCAAGCTTTGGGGGATTCCTAAATTGTTGTGCAATGCATAGACTCCTTCTCTTCTGCCTGTGACAGAATGAATTATGTTGCGATCCATATTGGTAATAGCAACTGAGAGAGATTATCAGAGGTCTAGCAGAAATCTAGCAATTTTTAATTCCTTGTATTTTTTAAATGAGAGAATAAATTCAAGGGGACAAATAAGAGCCTGAGAAATTTATTAAATGCAAACTGAGTTGGAATGAGTGTGATTTCTCCTACTGAGACAACTAAAATGCAAAAACACATCTAGGAGCTAGGAACAAGGGTTGGGCTATGGAAAAATAGAAACCAGCATTCCTTGGCCAAGAAAGCAGATGTTAATCATGAAATTGTTGTAGACTCAAGAAGCATTATTCCTATGCAAGTGTATGCCCTCTAATTCACCTGAAAGATT
Source organism: Phainopepla nitens (assembly GCA_013400175.1). Classification (NCBI taxonomy): domain Eukaryota; kingdom Metazoa; phylum Chordata; class Aves; order Passeriformes; family Bombycillidae; genus Phainopepla; species Phainopepla nitens. Next base: position 783,495 of record VXBQ01015435.1, read on the forward strand.
CTTATCTGTTTTCCCTCCTAAAGTGTGCATATATATCTAGATTACTCCTACAGATTATTTTGCTTTCTTTCATGCTTCTTACCCTATGCTTTGTTATTGTAAGGAGGCTTTTCACTTGTGGTTGCAAGCTGCTGTGGATACTGTCCAAAGTAGATCTGCTGAAGTTCAAGCATTGCGATCACCCTGTCAGAGACACAAACCCAAGCTGAGAATAACCAGTGCCAGATCACTCTAACTGGAGGCATCTACTAGGCCTCACTGGGTACTTATGTGACATCCTTTCAGCACTGTCTGAAGCCTTTGTGTTGCACTGTGTGTGGGACAAAGAAGAGGAATCTGGCATTAAGTTGTGAACTATGCAGTGCCCAAAGTCCAAGGCTTAACAACCCCTCTCCTTGTCCAGCTCCACTTCTACGTGAGAAGGGTCCCCTGTTCCTTTATACCCGAAATTTTCATGACCTAATTTGTGTTTGCTTTGGACATCAGAAAACCAGCCTAAAACCTTGACTGTGCTTCTCTAAAGGTGATCTTTTGAGTCTATCCCTTAGTGCTGTCTATACCCCTCTGAAGCCAAAGACTGAGAAGAAAGGAAGGCGCCAAGAATCTGGCTGGCTTTAACTCTCCTTGAAAATGTTGGCTGACTGATCCTTTGTCTGATCTTGTAAGATATTAAAGCTGGTGGTCCAATGAGTACAGAAGAAATCTCTGATAATCACAGAAGAAAGTTTAAGGCAGACAGAATGAAATTCTAAGGAACTGTTTGGGCCTGATGATGAGAGTAGGTAGCAAGCCAGGGGCCTTTCTGAGGCTCACCCTGCTTCTCTGGCATGAAGAACATGTGACTAAGGAAAAGAGCTGGAGAGGCAAAAGGCACAAAGGTCCTTTTCATCCTGGTCTGCCCTTTTTTTCTTTTGGATATACCTTGAAGGGAAAGGGTCTTCTTCTCAAGACATATCATACATTGAACTGTTGTTGTATGTTGCTTAGGATGAGCAAAGACAGGAATGGTTTCTTCTGTTCAAAACATGAGAGTCTTGTTTTAAGAACATCTTTGTTAAATAAAGTGATGGCAAAATAGTCCTTTGACACCAATGGATTTGATGCTCGTGTTATAGCCACTTTCTTATGACAGTACAGTGTGTCATACAGTTTGAGCTTCACTGGTTGCCAACCTTTTTCCTCTGTTTTTTTTTAACATTTTTAAAGCAATTCCAAGTTTGCCTAATTCCAAAAATATTAATACAAATTACATTAAAAGACGTTTCTGGTGCTCCTTTTTAGACTGTTCTTGGCAGAGGGCTGGGGAGTTCAGCTAGAGCTGCCCAGGCTTGCCAAAGCCAGCTAAACAGCAGGTCCCCCCTCCTCCTTCCACCACCACCAAGAAGGGGAAAAAAAAGTCTGTTGAGCCATAGGTAAGCTTTTAAAATGCTAACAGAAAGGAGTGGAGAATGGTCTAGAAGCCAGATGTGGTGGGGAGAGACAGGAAAAGATCTGGACAGTTATGAAATGGTAGAGGGGAAGGGATTTATCACAGGATGGTAAGAAGGGCTGTAGAGGGTACCAAAAGCAGGCAAGTGAACATTACTGGAAGCTGATGATATTACAAGGGAAATAGCTACTTGCTGCTGGCTGTGTAGGAGGCCTGTCAGACTTGGGGAAGTAAAAGCATAGTGCTTACATCAACATGATTTTTTTTTTTTTCCTTAATGGCATCTGGTCCTGTGTTGCATTTGGGCATGATATTTAGTGACCTACCTATATGTGACATATTTGCTGTAGGCAGTGTTGGTTGCTGCAGCTGGCAGGGACAGGAAAGCTTGCAGAGGGGAATTCTGGAGCATGGAAAGCCAGTACTGTCCAAGCCCTGAACAGCTCCAAGCTGGGTACATCAGTGTCAGCACCGGAGGTGTCCTACTGGTGATTTAAGCTATGTGCTTCAATGTTCCAGCTTGAACTTCAGTTCTTGGGAGCCACTGTACTAAAAAGAAAATGTGAATTTGATTATGAGTGGAAAGGAGTGCTTGTGCCATCCTCAACTATTTGAAAAAAAAGAGAAGGACTTGGTTTGGCTGTTTTGTTCCACAGAAAAGTGGGGCACAGGGAAGGAAGGGGAATTCCTATCCTCCCCAGCTCTGTAGCAGCAACTTGGGGACAACCTCCAATTGCTGTGCCCACGCAAATGTCACTACCTGAGCCTGGGCTTGGCCAAATTCAGTATTGCCTAACTGCTGAGTTTTTCCTTTATAAAGAACCCTGTCTAAAAGGCCACAGTAATTTTAAAAGTGAGGGAAGAAACCTAAGTTGTGTCTTTCTGATTCAGAGAAAGGGGGAGAACTGAGTGGATGTGGACTGGGATGTAACTGGAATTTAGCAAAGCTGTATCTTGGATGAAGCCCAGCTATGGCTCCTTGATTCTCTGCTGCATCCTCAGCATGGGCTGGATCAGCTCTTGCACACTAGAACAGGTGCCAAGGGAGAGTAGTCAGAGTGAAGTGTGAGGCAAACAGTGCCTTTCTACAGTCTACTTGAAACCACAGGAGACTACACTGACTGCATGAGCCGTGGGTATCAGCCCCATTCCTGGGCAATCCCTAGAAAGGAGTGAGCCAGCCCTAGACCCTCAGTACTGCAAGAGCTGCAAGGATGCACATTGAGTGTTTACTGGAGCAGCCAGTTCTGTAGAGTTTTCACTGTAATGTCTTATCAGGCTGCAACCCATGTTTGGGATTGCTCAGATCCTTTCTATCCTTTCTTTGGCACCTGTGTGTTGTTTTCCTCGTAGTAACACTGCTCTTTTCTTTAGATCCTAGCTGGTACTTGCTTCATGTGGACAAAGTGCAGAAAGTTTTCTAAGTCCATTTCAGAATATCAGATGCCCTTAAAGGTTTGCAAGGACTTATCAGTCAGCAACTTTGGAAGAGCATTTCAAACCCACTGCAAAATTAATGGGTCAGCTAAATAGTAAGGGGACCTTCTTTACTGCTGTGCATCACAGATCCCCTTCTGTTTCACTGGGCTAAAGTTTTATTGCATGAAAAGGGATTGGGCTGGATAAACCAGCATTCTTTCCTGAGGACCTAGCAGAGCACGATAATCACACAGTATTGTAGGCAACAGAGTGAATAGGAGCAATTGTATCCAATACCTGAGTTATTGGAACATGCCTGCCTGCTCATGTGAGCCAGAAGAGAAAGATTGTTTTTCCTTTTTGAAGAGGGAAAATTGGAGGGAAGCTGTGCCAGAACCTTTCCAGGTTTAGAGAAGTGGAGGAAACACCTGCTACGCCATCAGCATTCTTGTTAACAGCGACTGCATGAGTGACAGAATCTGTCCTTTCCGGGGATGATTCAGACTCAGAAGACTCTTGGTAGTGATGACACGAACGCCTGGTAGCTCCTGAAAGCAGAACTAATGAGCAGTGCCACTCACTTAGCGTATGGTTTGACAACAGATGCACATGTTGGTAATTAAGTATTTGGCTGCATTACATTATTTTATTTTTGGATTTCTCAAACACACTCCCATTGCAATCTCTAGACACATTAGCATGATTTAAAAGCCCTGAACTTATAACAAACAGAAAAATCAGCATAGGAAAACTACACCCCACTTTTCAGAAGGGCTCAGTAGTACACGGGCCTTCCTGTGCACCCCAAGCCTAGGAAACATAGGCTCTGTACGGCAAAACTGTACTCAGGGAATCCCAGGGATTTCCTACAGGTTGAGCAGAGCTGTGTCTGTGGTTTCAGATCAAATCAGTACACAAGTCTTGCATCAGGGTTTTATTCTACTGTATCATCACATCCGTAACTTCTTGTGACACAGCAAAGCCTTGGAACAGCTTTGAACTTCATGAACTTCATAAATACCTGAATAAAATTATACCTTGCAGTGCTTGGGGAGCAGACTCAAATACTTCATCTTAGAAGAGATCTTCTGGAATGTCTTAATATGTCCTTTCATGCCAGCAGTTATTTATGTCTACGTGTTAATGCTGACCTCAGCTACAAGTTGCAAAATATGTACATAATGGTGCTTGCTGGAGCATCTTGCTCCCAAATTGTACACCTTTGCTAACTCAGTCTAGATATTTATTAAAACTCTCTCTTGGGGCCCGGGCAACATTGCCCTATATGTGAGATATACTGGAGGAACAGTTACCCAAGAAATTATGGAAATTATGTTCTCATCCCGCTCTACCGAGGTTTCTGTCATGGGTTGTTAAGGAGGAATTTGGGTGCATCATAGGGGCATGATGGAGAAATATATGATGGCTGGGGAGGTCACCTGATCCAGGAATAATGCATGGCATTAGGGTTTTTCCTGCACATTATGTTACAGGATAATAATTTCCTTTTGTGTGAAAGTTAGGATCTGAGCCAACTACAGTGAACTTGAGTTTGTTTTGAGATTCTGAAAGCAGCAGAACTAGTGAGAAGACCTGTTCTTTATCCTAACATTGGTAATGGTATACAGCAGAGGTCCAAGATCTAAAGGAATACCCTTGTGAAACCACCTGTAAAGTTGCTAAATATTTTGAGTCTTGCCTAGAAATTCCCAACCTTATTTTACAATTCAAGGAAATTCCAAGAATTTGTCACCACTGCCTTCTAAAAACATGGCTGGTCACAAGCTGTGCCATCTTTTCATGAAAAGATAAAGTAAAATCTCTTTGGTTTCCTCTCTGTCTTTTTAAGCCTGGTTCTAGAGCTAAAATTGCAAGATGCTCGTGCAAAGACATTAGTTGACTAACTGAGAGGTGTCTCTGTGTATCTTTCTGTGTGGAAAGTCTGCCTGTGTAACCAGAAAATGACTACAGCTTAGGCTGATGTAGATGTTAGCTATGCTTAAAGAGAAAAAGAACTTCAGTCGTGTTGACACAGGGAAGGATATTTAGAACTTTGAAGGAGAAAGGCAGAAATGAGATCGCTAAGAAAGATGTGACCATAAAGCTTCACCTTCAAACCATAACCCTCCAGGGCAGTCTCGGGTTTCTGCTGTGTACTAGCATACAAAACAGATTATATGTGAACCTAGACTGCAAGCATGAGAGTATTGGAAATCTGTTGCAGGTGTTTGATGGTAAACAGTGTTTATAGCTGCCAGGATGGAAACATTAATGTGTGTGAGTGAGTGCAAGTGGAGGGCAGGCCTCAAACTTTCACCCCATTACCTTCTCATTTCAGTTTTGCTTTGCAGAGTACTAGCTCCCTATGAGTTCAGACTGCTAGTGAAGCTACTACATGATTGTACTTGAGCATGTCCTGTGTTCAAATTTGAAATGCTAGAATCACCTGAGAAGTAGTGGGCTAATTTATCACAGGAACAAAAATATACAATGGAGACTGAATGGAAGAGGATGAGTTCTGACAGGCATGCCTTTACTTTTTCAAGCAAGTATTTTTGCTTGGGTGGGTGGTGCATTAGTTATATATACAACTCATGCTTTTAGCTACAGCAAAATGTGAGAAGACATAATAATAGCTCTTCACGCTAAGGCTTCCTCTTTTTTTTTTTTCTTTTTTCTTTTCCAGTTCAGTTAGTTTGAGAGTTTAGATTATTCTCTTTCTGAGAACTGAGGGAAGTATTTTTAATACTTCTCAGTGTGAGAGGTGGCTGGGCTGCCCTTGATCTGAGATGAAAATAGCAGTACATTTACTAGGAAGTTGGGCCAGAAGGTTGGACTCCCAGTGCAAGGCTCCTGATTACTGTCTCACAGTGGTTCCCAGACAGTCAGGAAGATTAAAAAAAATCCAAACAAAATAAAAGGCAAATTCACCTTTGAAGACTTGGTGTGTGTGGAGGACTAAATATGCTTTACTAGTATTTTTTTCCATGGGGAAAAAAAGTAGTAGTAGTATAACCAAAAGAGAAATGTGTTTACTAAATTTTTGCTCTACCCACAAGTAGTTGACAATTGCCCATTATGAAACTGCAGCATGAGAAGGATTCATGAGCCTGTTGATGTCCTCTGTCAGGGCTGTGTGCAGGCTGGGGTGGACAGTGAAGGGACAAGAGGTGTTTACCACAGCCCCAACACACCCACTGCATCTGTGTTTTGTGGGTGGGGTGGGTGTTAAGGAAAGAGGTGAACGACCTTGTTCAAGTGATCTTGTGCAAGAGACTAAGGGACAAGCCTGTCTCTTGGGGTAAAACTTTCACCTGTGCTTTGTCTTTTGAAAAATGCAGTTCTTAACTTCTGCCTGTGCCACGCTGGAGTAAAAAATACAAGAACATAAAATGGCTGGTCCAGCTCTGTCTTTTGACAATGGTCAATCAGATGCCTAGAGAAGGTTATACAGGGCAAAAGTAGGAATATTTCCTTGTCAGTTTTCTGCCTTCCTAAGCCACTGAAGTCTATGTCTAGTACCCAAACAGATATCTGTCTTGTTAATTTGTGTAACTGCATCTTGAAACCATGCATTATTTGCAATGTTCTTTAGTGACAAACTCCTCCATTTCTCTACCAGTTCAGCTGAGAAGAACCTTGCTCTGTCTCCTCACTCCTATTTTGTGTCTTTCATTCTCAGTGACCATTTCTTATTCCCCTTCCTATGTTGCTTTTTGCAAGAATCCTACCCCTTCACATTCTGTACCAGGAAATGGGAACATCTGTACCTCCATCATGTGTGCACCTCTACATGTTCAATGGAGGCTGTGATATGGGGCTGGAGAGGGTCTTTCCAGCTGGGATTTCTTCAGTATAAGCTTAAGGTGGCATCATCCCTGACTGCAAAGCAGCCATGTAGGCACTTTTCTTCCTCATATCCAAGGGAAATGGGAAGTCAGGTTGGCTGAGGTATGTCTGACCCCAGGGAGAAGGTCTGTAAAATCATCCTATTAATAAAAATACGCCTTTTTTAAAGTCTGAGAAGGTACAAGCACTTTAGAAACCTAAAACAGTTTAACCTTAAGACAGTGTAAAAAAACTTGAACTGGAATGTGTTAGAACTGATGAGAGTTCCTGGGGTCTGCAAAGCTTCATCCATGCACAGAGTCTTACCTCCTTTGAGCTGCCCCTGGATCTTCCTGGGGGGGCTGAGCTTGTTGAGGAGTGGAGGGTGCAAGCAGACATTTCTACACTGCACAGTCTGAGAGCATTTGAAAATCAGAATGCCCAACTTTCATTTTTTTCTCCTTAAAAAAAAAAGGCAGATGCTTTAAAAAGCAGACACTTCTTCTTTAATTTGTAGCTGTTAATTCATTTATAAACTACATGTGCTTCATGAGTGATTATGCTAATGTACTTAAGACTATTTAAACCCTTGCACTGATTAGCCTAACCATTCATTGTACAAATAAGATGTTATCTTCAGAATGTGTCTAGCAAAATTCCATAATCACAAACATGTTAGTTTATTGAATGCAACTACTGGAATTACTGGATTCAGCCACTTAAACTTTAATTTTTAACATTCTATTTTGCATTGTATTAATGTATTCCATACTGATATGATGGGACTAGGCTGGTGGAACACATTTAATGGCAATAATAGACAGTTAAATTTATATTTCATCCTGTCTCCAGGCAAAAGAATTTGTGGGGTCACACTCACCTCATGCATGCAGAGGAGCAAATGGGCTGTAACCCCTCTGAGGCAGGTGGGATGTGCTGGTTCTGTGCCATGAATTAGCACACCATAGCCCTAGCCCTGTTTCCTGCTCTGAGGTCTGCCAGGTGCTGTGGGGCTACAGGCAAATCACTTAGCCCAGAGAGTCTGGTTTTCCCCATCTGAATGGGGTAATGATGCTCAGCTACCTTCCACACTCACTGCTAAGTGCTCTCTGAGTCATAGGCATTGTTATTAAAGGTAGCTGGAGAGATGATTTCTTTGGCCAGCTTTGTGCTGAAGCTGTCTGAGGCCATTTCTGGGCAGATTCCCTTGGGGCAGCCATGGTGTTGGTATCATCATCTAGTGTAATTTCTTCATTAAATGATCCAGGGAGTTTAAAGAGAAGTGAGGGTCCATTCTCCCCCGGTAGTGCTCTGAAAGCAGCAAGGTGCTTTGGGTGATCTGCCTGATATATTAAATTTGTTGCCAGCTTGCAGAAGGTCTTCTGCCTGCAGAGTCCCAGGATGGGATTCTGCTGGGGGGTCAGGGTTCTGGCCTTTTGGCTGGGAGAAGGATCAGAGCTCTTTCGCTATCTTTAAGGCAAAATGACAGAACTCTTTGACATTTTTGTTGGTATATCTTTCTAAAATCTTTCTTGAGATGAATTTAAACGACAAAGGTTTTTGGTTTTGTGTTGCTATATGACCCTGGCATGCTGTGAAGTCAAGAGGAAACATTCTTTTGAGAGGAGATACAGGGCAGAGCGGCTTGTTCCTTGACTGGCCTGCCAGCATCTCAGCCACATTGGTTATGGTACCAGGACCATGCATCCCCCAGGCCCTGGAGAAAGCTGAGAAGGACTGGTGGTAATGATGATGGGCACTTCTAATCCCTTATGCCCTGGTATTTGTTTGGGCTGGTTCTTCCACTGTGAGCTGAGCACTCTGAGCAGCAGCAGCCATTAGAAACAGCTAACTGAGCTCTGGGCTTTGTGTGAAATAACTGCGAAGGTCAGATAGTGAAAGTGGAAAAAAAAGTCTGAAATAGATATCTGTATATCTAACATTGTAAAACTACTTTAAAAAATGTTCTGTGGATGGAGCACATGGAAAAAGCTGTACTACTTTGCTAAAATATGATGTTCAGAGACTAGTTTGCTCAAAGGGGCAGCTGCTTTTACACATGTAACCCCATCAAGCAGAACCTCTGCACCCGCCCGTTGGGAATAGTGACACCTGTGCAAGCGGGTGCTGACTTTTGCATACACAGAAGCTCCTTTTAGGGTGGATGAGTGCAGGCACTCCTCCCTGAACATCTGCAGGCACGGCTGCATGCAAAAAGACAAAGGGAAGTTGAAAGGAGGCAATTGTATGTGCCCTTCATGGCAAAAAGTCATGAGTCACACTTAAAAATATTGTAAGATTCTGTGTTTTCAAGCTTTTCTCTGCAACCATGAAGGCCAGAGTTTCAAGGACAGACCTCCAGGAAAGAGGACATGGAGCCCAGCAAAATGCAGGAGCTGACAACCCTGAAACTTTGCCCCCAAGTGTCTCAAAACAGCTGCAGCTGAACTGCCCACAGCATGGACTCAGTGTCATGCTCTGTGTCACCACTGGAGTGGAAACCAGGAGACCCTCTGGCTGTCCTTGTAAGAAAAGTGAGAGAAACAAAAAGCTACATAACTCGTGGCAATGCAACTCCCACAAGAATGACAGCACCAATGCAGAAATGTTGCGCAGTGCCACAGCTTCCTCCGTACGCATGTGCGAGTGCAGGCCGAAAACAAGTGTGTGCATGTTCTGCTTTGAGATAAGGCATATCAAGGTCAAGCTAGATGCAAAAGGGTTAAACACCAATCTCACTGCAAAATGGTTAACAATTCCAATCTAACATTTATGTATTTACTGTCATAAGAGAGTGCTTTTTTCTGAAGTATATAGATGTATGGAAGGTACGTTCTTAGGACAGATTCTAGTCCTGACTGAAACCAGCTAAACCACTATCACAAAAACATGCTGCTTTTTCTTCCATGCCATTAATTAGGAAAAGAGTAGTACCGAGATTTGCAGTTGTATGGATTTCTCAGAATGTTTTTATGGTCCTGAGAGCAGTATTGCAGAGAAATTTACAACTGAAAAGCAGATAGAAGAAAAAAAAAAAAGAAGAATAAGAAGAGGACCTAGTCTATGATTTAATTGAAATCAACGGGAATTGTGCCATTTGCCTTTGGTGGCAGCAGAATCAGGGCTGAAACACCAGCTGCAGTTTATTTTAGATTGCTGCTTGTCTGAGATTAGATTTCAGATATCTCCACAGGGCTCTTTTTTCTTTTAACTACCTACGATTTATGGCAGCAATACATATTCTACATGTCTTCCTCTACCAGGGGATCACCTCAGCCTGTAAAGTCTGTAGGTGAAACAAGCCCTTTCCCTTTTGTTTTTCTGGGGGATGAATCTGCCATGTTTGAGTCTAAAGAAGCAGGTATTTCACTGCAGGGAGATGTGCCTTGGGACAAGGCCTCCAAAGCTGCATGAGTGCAAAAGTGAGAGGTTTAAGCAAGTTATGCTACTCTGCACTTCTCAAGTAGATGTATGGAAGTAGAAGCCAGATAAGTGGACTGGAGATGGAGCAGCCTGAGGAGTGAAAGTCACAGCAGGCTGATCACTGAGCTCTAGATGTAAGGAACTTGTGGGGAAGATGGAGTAGAAGAGCCTGAAGTTGCCGTATAAATCCATTACCTCTTGGGAAATGCTGTTCTGTTGTGAAACAGAGCATAGGGAGAAATATCCTCCTGTAGGGAAGAAGGGAAAATTAGGGCCTAAAGTCAAAGAAAGACTTCCAGAAGACAACAGGGAGATGGTATCCATCTTGAATAGATTTAAAAATCTGTGTGATGCTAACACTTGTATTTGTGTAGCAGTACTCTTTTGGTTGGTAAATGTGTATGATTATCTTTGGGTGATGAATAGAAGATAATAGTCACCTAGTCTTTGAGAACAAACAAAAGAGTTGCTGAAGTGTCAAATATTCTGCAGCCCCTACTTGCTCTTTAATAGTGGTTAGTGGGCAGAGATCTTTGCAGGAGGTTTAGACAATCAGACAGGAAGAAACTAGTGGTGTGCACTTGAGACACCAGGTGACCTAAAAAATAGATAGCTTTGATGTTGTAGGAAGAAGGAAAATTTTAGAAAGCTAAATCCTATGAAAAAGTCATGAATGTTGGCTGAGGGGAAATATCTAAGGGGCCAGGACAGAAAAGTAGCTGCATTCTTACAGAGGTATATATGGTAACTACGAGCTTTGTGGCAACTAGTCAGGAATCACTAAAAAAAAAAGAGGTGAAGTGCATCTTAGAGAAAACGTTGTGGGTTTCAGAGCTTTAAAGTTTCCTGGATTAGTCCCGCCGTGGAGATTAAATGCTCAAATGTGAGTCATTTTGGCTTACAGGTTTACTGAGGTAAAGTGTCATGACTGTGTTTTCTCCCTACCCCTTTTTATCTGGTCAGAGGAGAGAAATATCAGACATGAAATAGGCACTCAACTCTGCTACAGTCCTTTCAATGGCTAGGATCAAGCCATTGATCAAGCCTTCGTACTTCAAAGGAATAATGAAAATCCCCATACTCTTCCATTTATAAATGGTCTCCCACCCATGTGTGTTACTGAAGGTGCCCAGAGCAGACACTATCTGCTATTACAACAGAAAGCAACTGATAGGCAATTCTCTGTGCTAGAGCAACCAGACCTGAAGAGCTGATATAACCTCCTATAAGCAAGGACAAATGATGGTTGGGATGTTTCTACCCCAGTAAATTGTACAACACATGCTCTGCTGTCCTTGGGTCTGATTCTGTGTTTCTTGAATGGTCTAATATGCAAATGATGTTTGGAGGAGTTTTGAGCATGTCAGGAATGTAGCTGGGGCTGGTGTAAAAGGTGTTAGCAAATTACTGCCCGAAGCACAAAGGCCACCTGGACTTGTGACTGCAAAGTTTCCAGTGCCAGTAACCAAATGAGGTTTTGTTGAGTTACTCTGAGTAGGAAAGATATTTTTATTTTGCTAAAGAAACTAGAATTTGGAGAGCTAAATATTAATGAGACACTTCAAAACTAAAACAAGAGTAACCTATCTCTGCCAACTGTTTTGGGTTGTGTCATACTGGAGTTAAAAAACCAAACTTGAACAAAAACCCAACAAACCAAAGCAAAACACATTGCATCAATTTTCAATTTATTACCATTATTTGAGTGTTACAGGCTTTCTGCACCTCTCTGAGCCACAAATAAATAAATGGAGTCCATTCCTAAATTCCTCATTTTGGCGTTGATTGCATTGTGTTGAAGATGCTTTGGGTGGATGCGTACATTCAGATACTCTTACTGAAAAAAGAGAGCAATCAGCAGAATAGGGGACCAAATTATTTACATTATCTACTGTTCAGCTTATAAATTCAGTTTGTCTTTAACAAGTTCTCTCTGCATGTTTTCATGAAGGATAATTTTTGGAGGAAAGTAGCTGAGAAGGGAGAATTTTTCAGGAGCAAGACAGTTCTCTGTGAAAAAGTGAAATTTACCTGTTCATTGAGGACCCAGAGCCTGAGAGTAGATTCTGACATATGTGTGAGCCCAGAAGTAAACACAAAGGAGTTTATTAATGTGGGCGGCATGATTGGCATGAAATGGAAATAGTACCTAACATTTATAAAGTATTGCAACTCTGATTAAATGAAACAGTTATAATGTAATGGTTCAAACACACAACATCCTTTTTAAAGGTGGGAAATGAGGATTATTCAGGCTCAGTGATACACATGAAGTCACACCATGAGCTTGAGGGATAAGTGGTTGAATTAGAAGACCTGACTTCCATTATAATGCTCTACATTAGATGACAATGCATAACAGAAAGAATGAATGGAAATAAAATAAGACAGATGGTGAATGAAAGGAAACTTGCATAAGTGTTTGAAATAAATATAGGCACTGGGCAAGAATGAAACTGGTAATTGAAACCTTTGCTCACTTTAAAATACAATTAAATGTATTTGCTTGCTGTGCATTTGAAATAACAGGCTACTGAAAGCGATGGTATGGCCTGTGAGAGAAAGTGAAAGCATTTACTGAGGGTGTTGCTAAAAGCTATATTTTTTGCCTCCATTTTCAGCAAAGAATAAGGGAACAGATGGCGGAAATTTCCCAAGGGAGAAAAGAGAATTACCAGAGAAGATCAGGATCAGACCTGCACAGGTGATCATGAAATCGAAATGCCTGGAAACTCAATTTCTCAAGGTCAATATAACCCATGCCTAGGTAACCAGTTTCTCTGAATTCTGAGGCAACTGGGGAAACACGAGAAAACTGGGAGGTGCTGGGGGACTGGCAAGAGTGTGCAAAGTCAGTGATGACCTAGAGAGAATCTAAGTACATCAGAGTCTTGTCAGCTGGGTGGTTTCTATTTAATTTGTGTTTCTGCATCACACTCATTGCTGGAGTATTTGAGTACCTTCAGTAAAAACAGACATAGTGCCTTTGCTCTCTCAACTTCTCCTCTCAGGAGAGCCAGTGTTTCTGGGAGTGGCTTGTTCTAGTAGAATCTTTTTGTTGTTATTAGTGTGTGTATTGTAGAATATTTGTTGCAACAGGATGAACTGAGAGAGGTGTCTTGTGCCTGAAGTGGAAAATAGGATAGGGAGGAGATTGCATTTCTCAGTAGCAGTTGCTCCTAGACTAGGCCTAGTTAGACTGGAATTGCTGGGGATTTAACAAAATAAGGACAGTAATTCCGCCTCACTTGCATAGCTGTTGATGTTATGTCCGGCTGATTTGTGCCTGCTTTCTCTCTGCTTCAGTGATAAAAGATGGTTTTCAAACATGTCCATCAGACTCCAGCTGCACAGACCTATGCAGTTTTGTTCCAGTCCCACTCTAACAACCAGGTTTTGTGAGATGTCCTGTTCCTAATGCCAGGGAAAACTTGTGTTGACTTTATTCCAGTTTTGTCCAGTGTAGCCCTATGCTTTTGCACAGCATTTAGGTAAATACTGTAGTATGAAAAGAGGAAATATCCACGTGGAGGAGGCTGGAAAACCTGAAGAGGAGTACAGTGAGAGGCCTTAAATAGTGTGTTTTGATTATCCATAGTGAGCATGATTGCCTGAGAAATACTGCATCTACCGAAGAGAATTTGTTTTGTTTTGACTTCTCTGAGGAAATGGAAAGAATGTTGGTGGATTGATATTGGGATTAAAATTAAATTTAAAAATCCTATGGAATAATGGATATTATAAATGTAACACAAGATGATCAAGCTTATCCAGTGCTGAGGAGGAGGTTTCTAGTTTTAGGGAGCCTCTTCCAGACCAGGATCCAGAGTGTTATGTTCAGAACTTTTCGTTTTCTTCTCATCTTAATGGATGTCTTAGAGACTTGCTAAGGAAGGCATGAGCTCCAGGAGTTGCTCAGGAAATGCTTAATTTCCCATTTTGCAGATAATGACTCTTCCTATTATATCAAATCCTTTTGTCTGGTCACTACTGAACCAATGCTGGGCTTGACAATCATCTTGCTGGATCCTGGTTGGACTGCTCTGGAAGAGTTAATGGCAAAGTAAGGACAATTTTGGGACAACCAAGAAAAAGACAGATGATATTTTGAGCTGGAACTAACAAGTTACTAGCACTGACCCATGAAGTATGTTAGAGACACGTAGACACTCTAGATTTCATATAGCCTCCCTTCTGTCTCTCAGAATCAGTGATTTTCTTTAACAAAGCATTTTTTCTGGCATTAAGCAACCACTTGGAATTTCTGTTGTCCTTTACTCTTATGTTGTTACTAAGCCCAACTTGTAAATATTTGGGATATAATATATGGCATGTTACCCTCATTTAAAAGGTGCAAGTAGTGATGCAAAAAGTCACTTGCCCTGCAAGGATACCTGCTGTTGCCTGCAATAAATACCTTGTTGAGGGAAAGAAAAGATGGAGGAGAGGTCATGCATGGCTGATGTTGATTGAAGCTAAGTTTGTGCCTGGTACTGTAAAGATATTGTTCAGTACTTATCTTCCTTGTGAAAATATTGCTGTTGTAATTGTACCAACATATCCATGTGTGTTAGTTGTCTCTCATTCCAGCACCAGCTGGGCTGGTTTGTTCTACCCTGTCACATGTTTTATTTCATCCACCTGTATTCTGCACAGGTGTCAGCCCTCCCTGTGATCACACTGCTGATGCTTCTGACCTGAGCTGTGAGCATTTTGCTAATGTACCTCATTAGACAGTGCTTCTGGACGAAGTTTTGCCCAAAGGCACTCCCACACTCATGGCTAGGTGGGGGAATTGGGCCCAGCTGTGAGCAGTGTGACACTCGCAAGCCTGGGAGTGGCCCTTGCAAGTTTTGCCTTGCACTTGAGAAGCTCCTTCCTGCCACCACATTGCTCACCACGCTTAGCGGTTTAGTGCCATTATTTGCACAGGCCTCCCCCTTCCCGGCAGCACTGGGGTGGTAAATTTGTGCTCACACAGCGTCTCAGTCCAGATCAGAGGTGTAGCTCGCTTGTAGGATGCAGGTGGTGGGAGTGGGAGTGTGCAGGCGCTCGCAGTTGCGCTGGCTGACAGCTAACCAAGGCGGCTTCCTCCTCCCACGCAGCGGGCCCAGCGCAGGGCTTTTTTCCTGTTCTCGCCTGCTGTCAAGATGTGCAGCGGGCTCTCGGTCGGAGCGGGTGGGATGAGGTCACGTCCTCTGTACCGTGTCAGAATGGGAGTGATGAGCATCTCCCACCTCAGCACGTGAGGAGTCAGCTTCCAGAGAGGTTGGTGGCACTGGCAGCTCCTGGTGCGCTGTCATCCTCTGAGGAGGAACTTATCTTTGTTCAGACTTATTTCTTGCACCAAATACTGATCAAAGTTTTATGTGGGTCCATACCAGCAGCAAATTTGTCCCTTGGGCTTTTATCCTTCTGTTGTTTAAACCATACTTGTATGAAGGATCAGTGTGAAGAGGGCTACGAAGAAGAAAATGAATTCTTATCTCAGTTCAATGTTCAGTATTCTGGAGTACTTTCAGTACTTTAAATCAGCTGTATATATAATGGTCAACCTCTTTCCCATCCCATGGCAGGACGTTAGTTTCTTCTTGAGTAGATATAGTGTCTGACTTAATGTGGGCTCAGGCTAGGTGAGTAGACCTGGTTATTGTATTTATTTGCGTGGTAATTGAGATTGATACAGACTGAAATTTCAGGAAGAGCCAAACTAAATTTAATTCTATTGCAGTCCAAGGTGCTTCTTTGTATGCTGCCCAGAACAGTGGTTCATCACTGAGACTCAGAGTACTGGCAATAAAAGTAGTAAAGCTACAGTTGATAATTAGTGAGGATATGTTGTTTGAATTGGGGTTTACAAGAAGAGGTCCTTGTCACAACACCACATCTTGCCTACCCTTTCAAGGAAATCTTAAACATATTTTCTTTTTTCTTTTTTTTTTTTTCCCTTTCTTAAGCCTCTGTTCTTTTCATACCCGTATTATTGTGTATGATGAGCATCAAGTATGCAACTCTTTCCAAGCTGCAAACTTCTACTATTGATAGAGTACCAGAAGGGATAATAAATAGAAACTGATTTTTTTTTTTTTTGGGGAAGCAATTTGCTTGTTATGCTTCTGGATCCTAAAGAAAAGGAAGTGTATTTGATGTTAAAATTGGCTTCATGGCTCCAGTTTTCTCAGCTCTGCACCACCTGCCTCTAATCAAACTGTCCAATTACAGGAAACAATTGTTTTCTTGCTTTCTGTTAAGTGCAGAAATTCATTCACTAAAGGACTTTTTACCAAATGTTGCTTTTAACAAAACCAATTTCATAATTTGTTTGAAAATAATGTGCTGTTTATGTCCAGTATGCATGATAGGATTCAAACATATGGTCACCAGGATCCTCAGAAGGTCATTTACAAAATTGTAATATTTATCTTAACTGATTGCAGGGTTTGGAAATCTCTATTGTATTGGGAGAAAATCAGTGGACATTAATAGTTTCACAATTGTTGTGGTAAGCTGAGAATCAGGCCCTGACCTATAATTATCACTTACACGAAGAGCACTGATAATACAGAAGGGAAATTGGTCTCCCTAGATATGCTTCCTTAATGTGAGACAGTGACTTCAGGCTGTTTCTGAGCTGCAAATCTCCAAGGTGAAATCTTGCTGAAATAGAATAAAATAGAATAAAAACCTTAGTAAAAGGATCCAGCTTTGGTTAACCATGCTTTCCTTACAAAACTCCATCTCAAACCACATTATAACCTTAATACTCTCTGTCAGCCTTACAGAATTACATGAGATCACATGGAGAAAGCAAATACACGTTTGCTTTCTCCATTGCTGTGTATCTCATTTTAGCAATAATGTTTATATGTCTTCACCTAACAACTGCTTTTCATCTGCAAAGAAACAGATTGATAAGGAAAATATTAACAATATACTCTACAATTTAGGAGCTTACTAATTATACTATAAATATTTGATTGCCTCACAAACTTTGTGTGAAACAAAATGGACTAAGTAAGAGTGTAATGATCCTAGTTAGGAGGCCTGTATAAAAAGACATATACTACACTGTAAAATTTCCTTGAGAAGCATAAGGCAGTTATTGGGAACTACTGAATAGAGGAAATACGAGAAGCTACTATTCACAGTCTCATAACAAAAGAAGGTGGGGGTTATTCTATGACATTGACAGTCAATAAATGCAAAACAGATAAATGAGTGACTCATCGGCATTAACCAGTAAGCCTTCAGCATGTGGAATTAATTTCCATAGGAAATCTGTATTAAACTGCAGCACAATTGGCAGCATTGCTACAGCCATGTTGAGAGGGGTGATGTACTAAAAACTACTTTTTTTTTTCCAAAATGTGTTTAATATGTGTCTATGTACTCACATACAACTTGCAGCTATGCTAACTGGATCAATAGACTCCTATATCCCCTGTTAGTTGAATCAATGAGGAGGTGCTTGATATACACCAGAAAAAGCTTTGGAAATTTGATACAATGCCATACATGAGAATTTCTTTTTTCCTTATAACTGTACTTGTCTATGCCTTTTTTTTCCCTCTCCCATATTTTCCTTTTTTTTTTTTCTTTTAAATCAGGATCAAGAAGAGAACAATGCTGGAGATTTTCACATTGGCTGGCTTGTACTGTTTAGCAACTTTTTGTTTGTGTGTCCTAACCTGAAGGAAGGGTTAGGAAATATATCACTTTATTCCTCTTATTTCCAGGGTTGCATTAGTTTCACTTGGCTGGTTGATCTTGCTGCATTTGTGTGGATAGTGGTGTAATATATAAGACAAGAAAAAAGATTTGATAACTGTAGAACAAATCTCCATTTATTTTAAAGGAGAATAAAAGAGAAGAGTAACCTAACACAAAGCAAGTATTGCTTGCAGTGCAGTAAAACCCAGACAAAATCTTAAATGCTCCATAAAAAGGGAGACAGCATGTTTACCAGTTGTTATTCCTATGACATGGGTCGTTGTTTGGTTTTATTGTGTAACCTGTAATATATTACAGTGCCCATCAATAGAGTAACATCCATTCTTCTTATGATAGATGCATATATATTTTATATTTTAGCCAAACAGGATGAACAAATACAGCCTGACCAAGCTAGTACCCTGAGAGACAAGTGCTCAGGTCTAGTGGAAAACAAATATGGAGAGATGCAACTCCCAGCACTCTTAACATTGCACCTTTATAGGTTTTTTAAAGGAGATACAAGGTTTTGTCCTAAATCTTGGGCAATGCAGAGAAGAGGATTTGAAGAACACAGAAGGTTCAGGGAATTGGAGTGTTGCCTAAATATTCTTTATATGCCTGAAAATGAATATAGATATGTAGGTTCTGTATGTTCCAGGTATGTAGGTCTGTATGGAGTTTTTATAGCCATAAGAAGCTGGAGTGGTGGATATGAAGGTATTGGGAAAGAGTAAGGTTAGTGGGTTGCAGTGCAAGGATGTGGGGTATAGGTATAGAAGATATCCTTACACAGATAGTGGAAATTCTGGGAATTACCAGAAAAAAAATATACATAATAATGATAATTCCATCATTATAGAACCTTTTCCCTTGTTATGAATTGACCCTGTTTTTCCTGCTGAAACAGGGAAAAGTTGTCCTCCAATTTCCATGTTTCCTTTCATATATTCCACTTGAATTGTTGTCCACTATTGGTGTCTTACTTGAAACACGGTCATCCTGCCAGGTGTGTGTGTGGACAAGTCTGCATGCGCAGAGGGACGCTGCCAGCCCGGCCCTGCCCTGGTGACCTGATGATCCCTATGTGTTTGAGTACATAGACAAGATCAGGAAACAGAAAAGAAATAGTAAGCTTAAAGAAAGAAGGAAAGATAAAAGCAGAATTTCAAAGCACTGGAGATCCTGCAGGTCCCCAGTGACACTGCCCACCTGGAAGGATGTGCTGCAACTCCTGTGTGTCCGCTGGCCACTCAGCCCTTCCCTGTGTCGTGGTGGGCAGTGGGCAATGTGTGAGCTGAGACAGAGGACAGTGAAAGCCTCAGGCTGCTGTCAGGACTCCCTGAAGGGGAAGGAAAATTCTTCATATCAGAAAAAGCTTTTCTCTAGGATTTCTGCTATTTACAGTTGTTTCAGGTCCTGGTGCATAAACATTCCTGTGTGCTGCACTGGAAGAATCTAAAGTATACAAGTCTACCTAGGCAGAAGGAATATATATATTATGATGGTTTCACACCAGCTCACTCTGGGATTGTTCCTGGGCAATAAATTTTTTTGTTTGGAAGACAGAGGCACACATGAATCACACTGATACCATTTTTGCTTCCTGCCCTTCACATCCTATCTTACTGCATATTTCCCATATTTATCACTAACCATAATCATATTTTAGTGTGGGTATTGCAGCTCATTTAGCCCTATAGAAATAAAAGCCTTTAGTTTAAGTAGGCATGTCTAACTCTCCATATAGGAAGAAAATCATTAAAAAAAGACTTTTAACATTTATGTCGCATTATTCTAAATATAAGAATGTCCATCATACTGCAAAACTGTCCTGGAGTCCAGCAAGTCCAACAACCAACAGGTGCCCCCAGATGGCTTCAGAAAAAGATGCAAGAAACATGACCTTTTGAGGCAGTACAGAGCATGGGCTGGGTTATCACTGTCTTACCAAAGTTTGGCTGTGTGATTTTAGTGGGATAATAGCCATGCTACCACTGCCTTACACCACCTTGGAAGAGGCTGTCAAAGAAACCAGAGAGTCTCCTTTGCAACTAAAAGAAAGAACAATTTTCCAGCCATCCCTGTAGCAATTCCTTTGTGGGTCAGAATGGTATTTGGGTTTGTATTTAACTGTATTGGTTAAAAATGTAATGAAGAAATTTAGCTTTTTTTATTCTGGACACTGTGCAAGTAGTTTCTAGAAAGAGACAGAGCCTGCAAGATTACGATAGTGCTCACGTGGCTTTTTGAGTGGGCAGATGAAACATTTTAAGTAACCAAAAATAATAGTAGGGGACATATGATAGCTTTTTGTTATGTTTTCTATTCCATAGGACAGTCTTTAGAAAGTTATTCATGCTGAAATTCATTACTTTCACGACTCACAAATACATTTTATGACTGTCTAACAGCTTGTCTGCATATTGGAACGCAACCTTACAAATAGCAGCACACAAGCATTCGCAAAATTAATTTAATTAGTATTCTATCAGCTCTGGAGCTTAACTACTGTGAATAGGTGTTGCACAGGCAGTATAGTTTAATGGTTCCTAGTCCTGAGTATTTTAACTCAGGACTCCATAACATACTTCTTCAGCCTCTACACTTGTAGAAAGAGAGTCACAAAATCTTTCAAGCTGCCCAGCTGTTAAATGGTATGCTTATATTTAGGTAGCTTAGCTAAAATTGGTAGAATGCATTGAAGTATTTGGATGAAAGCTGCTCTACATTGTAAGCATAAAGTATTATTATTAGAAACACTATTACATTATCAGCAGTGACTTACAATGAAAACTCAGGAACTTCTGGCTTTAGGAGATGTGGTTTTTTAATGTAAGTATTCAAGAAATATAAAACAGACAAAATAAGGACATAGATGTAAAACAAATAACAGCGATGTTAACTTTATTAAAAAGCTTCATTGTGGTATCAGGCAGGAAGTGAAACTGCTTTCAAA
Organism: Phainopepla nitens; assembly: GCA_013400175.1. Taxonomy (NCBI): domain Eukaryota; kingdom Metazoa; phylum Chordata; class Aves; order Passeriformes; family Bombycillidae; genus Phainopepla; species Phainopepla nitens. Next base: position 804,263 of record VXBQ01015435.1, read on the forward strand.
CTGCAAATATTTCTCAATCATTTCATGCACCAGCAATCTTTGTAATAGGTTTTCTGTTGTTTTTTGCAAAATGTTCAGATGAGCAGATAAAATTCAGACTCAAGGGGAAAGCCAGTCATTTTTCTTGGATTTCACCAGCCATGTATTTCATTTTGTGATTGAAAGTGACCTTAGAGTCTGTCTCAAAGAGCAGATGTGCATGCTGAAGGTTTGAGCCCTAACTATTTTTATAGGGTCGTTCCTTTTTATAAACCAGCAGAGCTGTATGCTGGCAGCCCGCTAACTGGCTTTGGGTGTTGACTCATGCTTGGTGAGAGTTCAGTCAGAGGCAACTGAAGCAGAAACGGCTCCCAGCTCCCTTCCCTCCCCACCCTGTGCCTTGCCATGGGCCGGTGGGATGTGATGTGTGCCTGCACCCTGGCCAGGGAGCTGAGAGCCTGCTGTCCTCCTGCGAGCTCCTGCTGACTTCAGGCTGTAAACCCTGCCGACTCAAGAGGGGATACTTGTTCTGCTAAAGCCTCCCTGGGATGGTAGCTTCCAAAAGAGGGATGGAGGCGACAGCTGGCAATGGTGAATGCTTCATCCATCCCATTTAAATCTGCCAGTGAATGTGCATCAACACTTGTAGGTTTTGCGCTACTTGGAACTACTTTTCTGCCTCTAAGTATCATGTTATGTTGATCCCAGAGGGTCAAGTACAAAAGTATTGAGCACTTAGAGACACTAAATGCCCTCACTGGGTGAATTAATGGCCTTTGAGAGTACTTGGCAATGGGACTGCTCAAAAAAAACTTCCATTAAACTCTTGCTTGACAGAAGAACAGTTTTTTCATTAAAAACAGAAAGCTAGAAAACTGAAACTTCATCTATCATATTCATTTCTGCACCTGGGTCAGATGCAGAAGGTCAGATGCAGACTAAGTGCTAATTAGGTATCTCTTGACTCAGTAATTCTTGCTAAAAGTGCTGTGTGTGGGGCATCTAGAAGAGCAGCAGGTGTTGTGGTAGATTTTACTTGTCTAATCTTGTAGTTTCTAGACACCGTGACCCCAGTCTTTGCATCTTTTCAACCAGCAATAGTTTATTCTTGCACAAAAATAGAAATAAAAAGGTAGGGAACGCATAAGCAATTAAAAATTTCCAAGGTAATCCCACTTCACAGTGTTTGAAAGTGATCTAGTTTGAACACTTACTGTGTTACATTTCAGTCAAATGTTTGTCTAAATTTTGAAAACTTGGAATCTTGGTAAATTACGGGAAGATTAAGTGTTTTAGAAAATCTTTGCAGACCTGTTCTGAGGATGAAAACACATTAATTTTTGTAAGAAAATATATGTTAACCATGCCTACCAGGTCTAAATAATGGCCTGGGATTTGGGAGTCCTGGATTCAGTTCTTTGTTCATTGAATGGCTTTCAACATACCACTTAGTTTTCCAGTGCCTCACTTCCGAATCTGTAAAATAGGAGTGCTGTATTTACCTTGCAGAGGTGTTCCAGAGATGAGTACTTTGAAGAGTGTGATGTTAGTGTGTTATAGGACAATGAAAAGTTTGAAGCCTATACTTTTGTTATTCCCTGGATTCCTATTCTTAACATTTTGCTTTGCCAAATAGGGAAAAATCACAAAGCTCTCAAAAAATTATAGCAATCTGCTCTTCCAGCTCTGTTTGCTTGTTCCAAAGCCTGTAAAGTTTTATTGGAAGCTTTGCTGTGACTTCATATACTTTGTGCTGGACTTTAATGACCCAAGGACCCATATGGACCAGTGCATTTACTCTTGTGTGCTGAGCGTCCTCACATTTCAGAGGCAGATCTCAAGACTGCTGAGAGCTTGTCAAAAACTTTCGTTAGATACTATGTGCTTGTTTGATATTGACAGATTTCGCAAGTGTGACATTAACAGGAGGAAAAGCTTTAGTACCTAAAAGGGGTTGCTGCATTTGCTCTGCTTGCTCCTCAAAACTTTTAGATAGATAATGATAGTAAAGCCTAATGATACTGCGCTGGAGGGCAAACAGGCCCCTCAGTATCACAGGAAATACAATTCATAAAGACACAGAACTAAAACAGATGAAGGGAAGGGACAGAGCCTCTCCAAGCCTTGCAGGGAATAGTGGCTGCAGGGTGTGGTCTGGATGTTCCAGGAGCCTTGATTCATTATCGTTAGTGCACTGTTTGCACAGCATTTGTAAATGCTGTAGAAAGGTTTATAAACAAGTGTCAGATAACAGAATTACTTGATGAGCTCTCTAGTCACACAAACTGCAAATAGATGGGCACTGATGATGATGATAAGCTGAATGACTTCTAACATAATTTAAAGGAGATGCAAGGGGATGGTGTGGATTGCATCTGAATGAGTTCATCTGCTCCAAATAGTTCAGATCTTAAATCTGTGCATGGTGGAGCAGGCAGAGAGTTTTAAGATCATAAGTTCATTCAGGTTAGAAGGGGCCTCAGAAGGCCTTATGTGAATGAAACCTTTTACTCAAAATGGGGTCAGCTAAAAGATCAGACCAGGTCGCTCCAGGCTTTGTCCAGTCAGGTATTGAAAACCTGCAGGAATGAAGGTTGCATAACCTCTTTGGACATCCTGTTCTCCTGCTTGATTTCAAAGGCTTTTATTGTGAAAAAGTATTTTCCTTAAATCCAATCTGAACCCTAACTGCAACTTAGGCTCGCTGCCCTCCCACCATGTACCACTGTGAAGAACGTGCCTCCATCTCCTTGCTGGTTATCCTCATAAGCAGTGAGAGGCTGCTGTTTTTCTAAAGCCATCTCTTCGAGCTGGACAAGCCCACCTCCCTCAGCCCCTGCGCATCAGGCAAGTGCTCCAGTGCTGGTGCACTTCTGCTGAACTCACTCTGGTTTATTGATGAGCTGCTTTGCAGCCATATAGATTTACAGCAAGACACCTAATTCCTTCAAAAGCAAAAACTTCCATAGAAAATTTCTGTTTCCTCTGTGTAAAACTGTTTCCAGTTCAGAGGTGGCCCCAGCAGTCAGCCATGGGCTGCGGGGCTCCTGGCCTCGCCAGCTCTGCTGCGCTGCAGCCACACTTGGGGCAGATTGTCAGCTGGCACTGCCAAGGGTCTCGCTCTGTTCCAGGACTGCTGGAGGATTACTCTGGAGTTTCCAAAATGAGGTACTGTGTAATTTTAGGGAGGAGAATTTCCAAAAACACAACATTTTCTTCTCTGAACTGACTTCCCTGTCAGTTCCCCTTTATCCTTCCCCCTCCAAGTAATTTTCTTCAGAATCGACTTTATGTAAGGCACAGGCTGAACCTACAGATCCTTCTTTTTCTTTTTTTTTCTTTAATTATTCAGAGGATTGTGGGAAATGGGCAGGAGACCCTGTCATTAGTAAGGTGTTTGTTTAACAGAACAAAACTATTTCCCTCTTTACTGTAGACTTCAGATTCTGAACAATAATTAACTTGCCTTCCCTCTTCCTTCCTTCCTTTTCTCTTTATAGTTGGACCTGAGGTTTTGTTTCTCTCTTATCTGCTGCTTTCAACATGTTAAAAGTAAATCTTTGTGAGATTGCAGAGGTAGAATGCAGAGGATGTTCTAGAACGGCGGCTGAGGTAACAATAATATAATTAATTGGGTTTTTTTATTAATAATTGCACTATTATAGATATAATGGTGATTTTGCACATGCACGCAAACTCAGGGTGTCTAGGCAAGCTTGAGAAGACATTGTGCTGCTAGTCCTGATGCACCTTTTCAGTGATTTCCTTTCCTCCTCTCAACCTCCCTACTCTATTACCCAGCCAACATCCATGTGGACTTGGAGGTGACTGCCTGAGGTAGACAACATCATCAAAAAAGCTATAGATTTCTGCCTGGCATGGTGTTGTATTAAAGAAGTGAGGCAAAAAGGGCCAGTGAATGTTATTCATCCACAGAAGGTGCCTCACAGCGTGAGGTTGAGCTGATGGACTTCTGAGCCACAGGAGGCTGTAAATGTGAATGCCATGTTGGATTGAAAAGGGCCTAGAAAACGTTATGAACTGTTGTAACATTTGAAGTAATAATACAGGCTTAATTAAATCTCATATTTGAGCACATTGGCTAGTCTCTGTAGGGATCAGGAAGGATTTTCCCTTATCCATATACAGCATTTTGTAATTGCTCAGGTGCGTTATGGGTTTACCGTCTTTCTCAAAATCCAAGGCAGTGATTAAATGTTTCTGGTAGGAGTGGGATGTTGGACACGAGTGGTTGGCCTGGTGTGGCTTGGCAGATTTGGTCTTCCTTTGGATTGTTGGATGTTTTACCTTGTGATTTACATTTTGATTCTTGTAATATTTGATGTTTTTCTAGCTCCTGAATGAAGGTAATGGCAATGAGGATCTTGGCTTTCACTAGGATGCTAATTTGTTAAACTTTCTATCAGTAGAATAAAGGTTGGAAGCATGACCCAAACCTCTGAAACAGAAGAAACCCCAGGCCATCTTTTACTGCATTGTATAATGCATTGGTTGCTAATACTGTCTTTGCATATTCCAACTCAGAGCAACTACGTAATCCATAAATTTGTCCTAGAGTGAAAACAAATTAATCAGGTGGAAAAACACTTCTGACCTTTGAAGTGCTCTGGGAGATGGATAAGAAGGTGTTTTTTATGCTTGAGTGTTTGCTATCACTGCAGTAGTTGTGACTACAAAAGTTTTTCTACACAGACATTCAGTGTTCATGTAGCTGGGAGGCTGGAAAGCTTAGTCTTTTTGAGAGGGTTGAGAGGAGCATCTAAGCCCAAAGTTAGATGTTCCTGTGTGCCTGCTTAACTCCTGCCTGATATGTGACCCAGCTTCCTGGAGACTGATTTAGCTGCAAAGGGTCTCTCGCATTCTTGAAGTCCCAATGTGATTGTGCAAAGGGCAGAGGCACCCGAAATGGTGGTGCAAGGCAGATGTGAGACATCGGATCTTGGCCAGGATGTGCCTGCAGATGTATTCTGTTATCCTGGTGGGAAATGCCAGGGGTAGCAACTGAGAGCTTATCTACCACTGAGTACAAAATGCTTAGCGCAGAAACACACATGTTTCTGGCTACTGTGTGCAGATGCACAACCTTGTAGAGCTTTGTAATGGGAGAACATCCACCAGTTGTATCCATCTGCTGGCTGCGCATGGTACCATGGAGTGGGAAAGGTCATTTTACTGGGGCTGGAGAGTATGGAATAAGGTCAGAGAAAACTTTACCAGCCTGTTCTATCTTGTCTGATTGAAGGAGGCACATTAAAAACAATCCAGTTCCTATGCTCTATTTCTATAGAGAGGCCAAGATTACTTTAATTAAAAAGACCTCTCTCTAAAATCCTTTATAAAGGATTTATAAACCAAGATTGCTATTAATTGTCACTGATCATTGTTTACAGTGAGGTAGGAGTGAAATTATATATGGTAATGACCATTTCTTAAACAAGGAAGGCCCATTCCTACCCTAAATTGCTTACAGTTATTGCTCAGCATGTGTATTAAGGGATGCAAGGAGTATGAAACTGATCCCCAGTGAGTTTAGTGTGGAAGCTTCTGATAATGTTTTAATAATACTCATGCAAGAATCTAGTCTTCTTCTTGATAATTAATGCTTGGGAAAAGTTTAATATGTATTTATTTGGTGTGTTGTGATACTGGCACATGGGCAGAATAATGAGTTATATATGCATGAAAGGGTTTTCACCTGCATGTTGATTTTTAATTCTTTTTTTAAATGCTGAACAATAAGGTTTATTTTAATTAAAAGAAGAAGATAGGTTATTCCTCCAGAGTGATTTTGGTTAAAAATTTAATTTGTGTTGTGCTAATTTCCTCTTAACTGTTTGCAAGAAAATGACTTGGTGAAACATGGCCCCGTGCAGAAATGAAAATAAATTACATCTGCAGTATATGAAAAAATTCTTTGCAAAATTTGCAGAAGCCTGTCTGGTGAGCTTATGCATCTCTGTATTGGTCAAATTATATGCTTTTAAGTGAAAGTAAGTGAAGAAAAATTACTAATGACACCCAGAGCAAATGCAAAATGGTTTCAGTTTCTTGAGAAGGGCACCAAGATGTGAATCATCATATTTTCACTGACAGAAAAACCTGAGTGGTTTTTCCTCAGGGTAACAAAGGTACATGTCAACTGCCTGAATAAGAAATCTCAGCAAAGGCAACACACATTAGTTTTACCATGAGGTAAACTCCCTCAGGTCAACCCCAGGCAGGGTACAATACTCATCTTGGCAAGCCACCTCATGGTAAAACTTGTAGTGCCTCATTGTCACTGTTATTTTACCTTGACATGCATGTTGGCTACCCTGAGGTAATAATGCTGTCTCTTTATCAGCAGGCACCAGCCCTCAGTGTACGTGCAGGCCAACAGTGTGCTCCTTGGCTGTCCCCAGGTGTGACAGCTTGTAACTATCAGTCAGCCTACCCCATCTCTTTCTGTCTCTCCAGTGCTCTTCACAACTCAAAGAAACTCCAGCATCTCTCGTGAATTTATTTCACCCCACTTCACCGAATCTGTCTCATAAAAACTTCTCAGGCTATCAGGGGGACCTTGTTAACTAGTTTCAGAAAACTGTAATAATATTGAAAATCACCATGTGGTGTGTATTCTGCAGCCCTGAATATGGTACTGAGACCTCCCTGCACCATGTTTTTTTCCCCTGGGGGTGGTCTCTCTAGGCTCCTCTCCCACCTATGCTTCTTCAAACATTCCTGTTGGTTGCAGGTTTTCCTTCTTGTGCTTGGCGTATCCTCACTTCCATCTCTACCAGAAAATAGGGGACTCCTTATCTCCCTCTCTCATCTCTCTCTCATTTGCTGAAGGTCTCTTATTTGTTCCTGTACTAGGAGCTGGGAATAGAATTTTCCTTCCCACCAGTCTTATCTCCCAGGCAGAGCAAAAAGAAGTAAATTATTCAGTTGACCACATTTTAGCTGTAATGGGGTGAGAAGCAGATGGTTAATAGCCATTGTTATTTTTCTTTTTAGTATATAAACCATTGCGGGGGAAAATAAAGGTATTGGTTTGACTGGGGAGAGGCAAGGGATTGCATGCATCCTGCACTTTTCTCTTTGGGTGAGCGAGTTGTCATCAAAATCATATGGTCTGTGCTTTGATTTGTAGAACTTTTCCTAAACATTGGGCTTGCCTGGAGATGACATTGAAAAGTTCCCATATTACAAGCAGACAGCTGAATGCCCTCAAGCTGAAAGTAAGACGTTGCTTGACTTAGAAAATGAATGTCATTTTTCTGGTATTGTTATTGAAGGTAGTGTTATACTCCTGTGTATCTGAACATGACAGCAGTTACAGCACGGGTAAGTGCTTATAATCAGCTGTGATAGTGTTTATTTTAGAAGTCGAGTGATTCACTAGGAACCTGCTTGCTGAATGATTTTATTGGGGAAAATGATTGTCTTGCAGCTATGTAAACTCACAAATAAGCAGAAAATGATGTGGTACCAAGTCATCACAACAGCTTAGATACATTCTATTCTACATTCTAGGTATGGAGGTCCTCTCAGCTTAGCAGGTTGTATTTGAGAGTGCTGTTTGCTGTTTGTCAATTAGTTTTTTTAATTTCTGCCCTAATTTTCCTTCCTCTGGTGAGAAATTGTGTTTTCCCATCTCTTCTCTACAACTTAAAACGTCTAGTATTCCAATATACCTCTGTCAACACTCTACATTCCTGTTAAATGAGTTATTCTTCAACATTGATGATTGTCTTCTCCAATCAGGAAGCTGTAGCAGCAAAGGGCCACAATATTCATGTGTATTTGACTCCCTAGATTTGATTCTAAGCTCTGCTAAACCCATCCAAGGTCAAACTCTTGATTTATTTGAGAGTTCAGACTTCTTATCCCAGGTCCTGTGAGTGATCTGTTCATGTGGGTGGCCTGTGTGCTAAAAGGTTGGGCCTTGCATTTTCTAGCCAAGTCACATGTGGGCCTCTGGAATCTCAGAAATTTTCCACTTGACAGAAGAAGGGGACTTCAGAAGCACTGCTGTAAGTACTTAGAAAGATAGGCTAAGAAAATATTTCAGTGTGCCGATACCCTACTCTCCTTCTCACTTTTGCAAAATGGTGGCATATTTAAAACTGCAGTTTGGCACAGTTGTGGGTATAGGCTGGTTTTGACCAGGATTTGCTTGTCTATCTGCAGAAGTGGCACAAAGGCACAGAAAGCTGCAAGATTCAACTTTAACTTGCATCAGTTACATTGGAACGTTTTGTCTTCATTGAATTTTGAATTGGCCCTGATATCATGATGAGAGCTTCCTGAGCTTCAGGATGCCGTGAAAAAATGTAGTTCTTTAGAAAACAGTATATTAATGGTTCAGCAGATGTGCCAAAGGAGTATCTTTGGGGTTCCTGGGTTTAAGATGCAAGTCATTGGTTTTGAATAACTACAGGCTTATGGTATTAGAGAATGGTCTCAGCAGAGGCAAACTACCATTTACAGGTAAGAGAAGTAACTAACCTGTTTCCTTTGTCTTTAGGGAGAATATTTTCATTTGTTCCCAAGTGGATATGACTTTCCAGTTCTTTCACGCAAATGACTGACTGTGAAGTCTTCTGTAAGCAATATGGTGGGTCATTAATGGCCTGCAGAGGAGGCAGTAAGTGGTGACAAGTATCTGCAGGTGAAAGCCAAGTAGATAAATATAAGGTACTTTGGAACCTGTTTCCTTATCTAACCTTTTAAGGTTGTCATTAACAGTTTCCAGTTTATCCTTCAGTTGAAATCTCTGCTCACCTTGAAGAAGCCGATTGTTCGGTGGGAAGACTCAGAGCTGTATCTCGCTCCTTCTCAGCAATTTGGTATACAGCTCTGAGATTTTATTCCCAGTTCAGAACTGGAAAGCTGCTTTAAGTAACAAAGCATTGCTGAAGTCTATTGTCTTTGGTTATCAGAATTTACTTGCTTTAATGATAAATGTTGTGGAGTTCTCAGGTTTTTTTTGTGTGTGTATCTTTTTTTGGGGCCATTTTGAGACTAAAACCAAGAGGTATCTCAGGGGGGTTATGGTTAGCTCGCATTATGCAGAATTACACACAGTAGGAAATCTGGGGATTTCTCTCTCTTGCTTCAGTGACTCTTGTAGCTTGCCCAGCAATCCTATAGCGACATGCTGTAAAGGTCATGGGTTTGGAGCAAAGCCAACACTAGTGTTAGCAAACAGAATTCCTTATGACTCCACCTTTCTTCCTTTTTTTTTTTTTTTTTTTTTTTTTTTTGTCCAA
>VXBQ01015435.1:813524-830311 GCA_013400175.1 Phainopepla nitens
TTTGGTATTGGCCCAACACAAGCAGTAAAAGTAACATGTCTGAGCCTGTTTCCTTGTCTGTTCTGGTGGTTACCCACTTTCTTCTTCCCCAGTTCAGGGAAAGTGGGGAAAAAAGGTTTGCCTTTGCCCAGCAGCACTGCAGGTGTCTGTCCCTCTGAAAGAGTCCCAGCGGTGTGGGCGTGCTGGAAAGAAAAATCCCCAGTGACTTCACCCAGCTTGGCTTGTGGTGGTTACTCACAATGAGGCAACTTTTTTTTCTAATTTTTTTTTTTAAGCTCTGTATATTTAATGCTACATCTGAGTTTTTGCATATGAGTGAAACTGCAGCTCTGGGACAATTCAGGGAGTTTTCTCTGCAGAGTAATTTTGGTGAGTAAACACAGATAAGAGGAAGCTGGGTTAATCCAATAACTCCTCCCTCAAGGGCAGGTGCAGCAATGTGGCTCAAGGTACAGAACAGAGGAAATGCCTTGTTGACACAGGTGATCAGAGCAAAGTGGCCAAAATTGATATAATGATATGAGTTTGCCATGCAAAGCCCTGCTTTCTCAAGGCTGCTATTTGCAGCCCTCCACAGCACATCTCTGGTCTTTCACCTCTGGTTGGTCAGGCATCCTGTTGTGGGTGACTTCCTAGCTCCTCTTCATGATCTCTCAGTAGCTGCATTGCTACAGTGTAGCATGGACTGTGTTGTGTTAACCTGAGAGGATTATTAAAATAAACTCTGAGTCATATTTGAGCTGTATGTGGGATAAGATGGTTATCAAGGTTTATTTTTTCTTATAATTAGGTCTCTTTAATATTGCCTCATTAGATATCTTCAGTGATTGTTGGAAAAGTCCTCAGGGGACTATGGGTTGTTTGTTTTCAAGGGAAGTTCACATAATAAATACAGAAACTTGCAAATCTATTTAGGTTTTTTTATTAGTGACAATTAATAAATTTTTCTTTAATCCTAGGTTCTTGTCCTGATTTCTCTCCAGCCTTTCCACTGCTATTACAGCTCTAGTTTCCTATAGCAAGTAAGAACATAACATTACAACTGTTCACACGTGGGAGATGGAGGAACTGCATTAAGAGCCCATCAGATAGGAAGGTAAGAGGCTGCTTAGGTTTGTATGGAGCCACTTCCAAGTTTGGCAAACTGGGCTGGAGTGCCTTGGCCCAGGCTGAACTCAGCACTGCTGGGTTTGTAATGGCTCTAAGCAATTCTTTTCTATACTGTTCTTAAATGTTTATCACCCAAGGGTTTAGGCATGGCCTGTTTTGTTTCTGTGGTATTCCTCTCCTTTCTCCATGCTTAAGGGGCAGCCTGGGAAATAGCAGCATATGCTTTCCCCTGCTCTGCAGTAGCCTGAACTTTCATGTTGCCTGTCCCTTGCCCTCCTTTGCTCACATGGCTCTCAGCTGGCTCACATCCATCTCTCAGTGCCTCTATCTGATAAGATCGGTGCTGTTTATATACATTTTGGGAAGTGTTGGAAAATATCCAAGGAGACATAGTTCTTTTTCCAGTCATCTTTTCTTCTAATCTCAGTTGGAAAATCTCGATCTTCAAATTCTGCTTCTACAGCAGTTACCACCATTTTTGCCTCCTCCTGTCTCTCCCTCACTTCCCCTTCAAAAACAGGAATAACTGGCTTAGTGCTCCTACTTAGAGCTCGTGGTCCAATGGGCATGTAGAACACCACACATGAAGTGGGAACTGCTTTGAGAGAAAAAAAAGGATGTTGCTGGCCCTTTGAGGCAGACCTCTACCTTTCTGCTTTCCTCTGTTGAATTATCTCTAACTGCCATAAGTTTTAGGTGAAGTGGTTATATAGAACTAACTGCATAATATGATCTCTCCAATGATAGCTTTTACAGTCAAAGGCTTCAAACTTTTTTCTGTTTCTTTCTTCATTTTTTTTTCTTTATATTCTCCAGTTCTTTTTAATTTGCTAATACTGGGACATCTAAGAGGTGTTTTTAGAAAAACTGGTGAATCTGGAATTCTCACAAAGTTCAGTAGAAACGCCTTTTTTTCTGCAATGCTGTGTCAAAGGTGCATACATTATTTGCTACTTGTCAGTGTTCTCCTCAATTCAAGAATTTCAACCAAATAGTCAGGGACAAGGAGGAAATAACATGCGGTAGAAATGATCACTGCTGTATCAGGAGCAATGGGTTGTGAGCAAAGACAATGAGGCTAGGACTTGTTTCTCTGCATGTTTTGATGGATTGATCTGTGATTAATCTGCAAACAGGAAGAAAAAGGGGGTAATTAACAACAAACATAAAATTTGGAATGAATAATCTGATGAGTCAGAGGCATAGATTAACTGTATTTTTCATTTAGGGACGATTTGGAAAGGTTAAGGCAAGGAGGAGTTCTAGAATAGGCTGCATCAGCAAACTGGTACATTATTTACTCTGGCAAGATTTTCAGCAGTAGGGAAAGCTATTCCAGGAGGTGTTAGTCTGGGCATGGTCAGCACTTGCTCAGAGTTTGTGTAAAATGCAGATTCAGGCGATTACTGGGCATAGAGGCAGACCTTAGGAGTTGTAAGGCGCCTCGGAACATCAGCCCGGTAGACTACTGGATCTGCTGAGACATTCTGTTCTACTCCCTGGAAAAGAGGAATTGGCTCATGCTGTGGAATGACTAACAAATTGTCTCTGAGGACTGGCCAGTTAGGTAGGAAAATGTTTTTTACCTTAAAAAAGCACAACTTTTTTATGCATATTCAAGATGCTAATAATAAACTGCCAGTGGAGCTGTGCCCTTTGCTCATAACTGTGGTCATTCCCTCTCCACAGCATGACTGAGTGCGAGCATTTGTCATTTCACCCAAACGACTCATACACTAAAACTAACAATCTGGCCATCACATCTCTCCTGGGAGGTTTGGATGTGAATCATGGAGGAGGGTTTGGGTCTGTGCCACAAGTCATGGGAATTGTGGAAGGAAATTATTATATGCTAGATTTGTTTTATAGTAAACCACATACTGTCCTAGAATTAGATCCCTACTTTATATTTTCAAGATTCAATTCAAGGAATCCTAACTCAGATTAAATTCCTCTTGTAATTGGAAAGTTTGTACCAAACATAATTTAGGTTTTCATTTTGCTTCTTGTTTACAGCTTTTTTTCCTTTCTCATACATTTTATCTTTTGATTCAGGCTTATTTTTTCACATGAAAACATCTGCCTTGATTCCTTGAGTGGCGGCTGTTCAGTACTTTTCTTTTTTACTTATTTCTCTTCTCTTCTCTTTTAGATAGTTAAAAATATTTGGCAGAACATCCTCACTTCAATTCTCGTCCATACTTTTTTTTTTTCTCCTGCATAATCTCACAGGTAAGGCAAGGGTTATGAATGTCTTTCTGGAGATGGCAGATACCTGGGTTAGATCCCATTTAAACCTGGGTTTTAGTATATGCTGCCCCAGGAGCTAAGTGCGTTTGGTACAACACATGCATAAGCCAGAAAAATGGTCAGTGAACTCAGCTGCAGCAGAACATCCATTTGCTATCTGATTGTCCACTCTGAGTAACTCAGTGGTGGAAAAGTAGACTGATAAACCCGTGCACATACCGTAGTAATTTCCCTAACATGCCTTAAAAAACAATCAGACAATTCCACCCCTAAAATATCTAACCCCGCCAAAAACCCCCAAACCCCAGCCATAACCCCCAAACACTGTGTAAAGGAAAGCAAAACTTCTGAGGAGATACTGAGTTCATTCTGCCAGAAGAATGCCTGCAATATCTCAGGTCAGGTCTTCTGCAGGAAACTAAAATAGTTGTGGGAAGCACTCTTACACCAGCCTTATAGAATCCACATGACATTTTATTATTTTGTAGAACTTGCTTTTATATATAAAAAATAATTAAAAGGAGAATATAATTAAATGGAAATTAACTAAGGCTACATAGATTTACCATAGGCAGTGATGATATCTGGAATTTAACAAAAACGAACCTGTCATGCACATCCAAATGTTATTTTGAGATATGTACTGAGCTTAAAAGAACTAATATTTCATTTGAAAAGAATAAAAGATACTATTTTGGAGCTTACTCTTTTCTGAGGCACAGCTGAAGGGTGAAACCAAGCTTTTCCATACAACGTATGAGACAGAATTCATACTTCACCAAATGAGACCTTTATGCTTCCACCTGCATATTATGGCTCTAATAAACACGTTATCAGCTCATGAAAATGATGGCAAACAGGTGACTGGAGGATTTGATAAGTCAGCAGCAAAGATTAATAGATTTTTCTCAGGGAAAAGGTAGGAGAGATTAATTTATTTAAAACAATTGCAGCATGTGAATTGACTGCACTTAAATCATTACTGGCAATTAGTATGTGTCAGAAAGGTTGCAGCTGGCTCCAATTACAGGTAGAACTTTTAGAAGCTGAACTTAATTGTATGTATGATAGTGAGAGGCTGAGCAAATGCACACCAGGGCAGATGTGTTCCCAGAAAGAAGGGCAAGATACTGTGAACTGGGACATGATTATAGTAACTAGACCTAGTTCCTGCCTCCTGGGAAATAGATCTTGTAGGGGGAAATTGATGGGAATAGAGCAGTTCACCTTGCTGAGCTTCTTTGGGTGGTGGGGAGAGCTTAAAAACTGTATATTATAGGCAATACTTCTTTGTCCTACTGTGGTAGGTTTGCCCAGTTTAAACTCTTGCCAGTTATATCCAACTTAGGCTGTACAATCAATCGACTCACCTCAAGGCCAGCAACCTGCCGCTTCAAAGGCTCTGCAGCTGTAGGCAGGGAGTGATTTGCAGACTGCCTGGGTATTTTCATGGGGCACTCCTTCTTGTATAATTGTCGTATGTGAAAAACTCTTTCCTTCTATGATGGCAGTATGTTGGACTCTGTGGTATAAAAGCTCTTGGATTTACAGCTGTGTGCTTGAGATGTTTCTGCTGTAGTGACAATTATCAGGATCTCTCTTAGCTGTTTTACAGGCTATGGCCATGCGCCGTCACCCTGGTCATGGACCAAGGTGACGTTTTTGGTATTCCACTTCTCTCTCTGGTTGTGTGTATGTTTCTTGTTGTGTGGCAAAATAGTGATGCTTTGAATAGAAGACTAGTATGTGTCTGATCATATGTTAGGAGTTGGGATTACAGCATGTTGACTGCTTTCATACTTCCACAGAAGCAACGTGATCCACCTTGCCAGAGAAATTTATCTTTAGGCTCTTAAGTTTCAGTTGTACCAATGATTGGTATCTCCTGATGAGCCATATTGCTTTGCCCAGCTCCTGTGCTGTGTTACAGGAACCTTAAAGAATAGGAGATAAGTATTAATATTCCCATTTAGGGATTGAATACTGCATATAAACCTAATATGTGTCCTCGTGTCAAGATGATGCCCTCAGGTGGAGCCCAGGCTTACTGCTGGCTTCTGTAGGGGTTTGTGTGCGTTCAGTGGAAGAAGGAAGAGCATGGAAAGCATTCTGTCTCTTTCCTTCCGTCTCTTGTATGCCCACTGGAGGAGAGAGGCTTAACCTCATCTGTCTACCAGTGAGCCTTAGCTTCTGTTTTCCAATGAAAAGGTGTATCCAGACACTACATTTTTGAAAGTTTTTGTTGAACAATTTCAAAAGGTTGTTATTACTTTATCTGAACTTAACAATGAACTGTGGTGTGACTCTATTTGTGTCTCCCTGTTGATTAGCCAGCACACAGTGCCTGTATGGGCAGCAGCCATTCTGCAGTGTGCCTGTGCTGGGGCTGATGCATGGGTGCAGGCACCCTATCAGTTTCTTGCACTGTTCATAAACCCACCCATGTCTGATTAGCAGGACAGCTACCATGAAACTTATTAGACCTGCTATTTTGGGAAAGCGAGGTTATGTTTCACACAACCTGAGCTAATGTGCAAAGGCTGCCATGCTTGTAAAACTAAACTGGAACTTTGTTGAAGAAGCATTAAGCATTCCAGCAGTGCACACAGACCAAGTTTCAAGTAATTCCCCTGAAGTCTTCCCTGTGACCACTTTTCTACTTACATCCAAGTTCCACAAATGCTGCTATAATGTTGATAATATGCTTTAAATCCCCAGCTCTTTCTCGGGGATTTTAAGATGGAAATAGTAATCAAGTAGCAACTGGGAGCTGGGGAAAGAGAATCTGGGATTCTCCAACTCTCACTATGTTATTGTTGTTTTCTTTGTATCAGCATCAACAAATATGCTTGCCCTGTAGTCAGCTAAGGTAGTTCTGTGGAGATAATGTTAGTTTGGCGTGTTAGCTCTTTGTAAACAAACACTGCTGTCTCCATGTGATTTGTTCAGAAGCAGCACACCCATTTTTTGATACAAGTGTATCAAAAATAATCTGTCATAGGTTTTGAAATTAATGATCTATTCTGCCACATTTATTGGAGTTCACAGGGTGCCCACAGTGCTGCAGGGCCTGTGGATGCAGCTCCTAAGCAACACTGTGCTGCAAATTTTTAATTTTCACAATGCAAGAGCCCATCCAGCATCACTTCAGCTGGGCTGTGTGTTTTTTGTTGCTATCAGTTCCTGAGCACAGAATTGCCAAGATAGGAGATGACCTTCCAAAAGAAACTTTAAATATGTTAAAGCAAGACACGGTACATCTCATTCCTGGCTTTGTTTCAGTGCCTCAAGACTGTTTTGTGAGTGAGAGGGATGTTATTGTGTTCAGGGCTGTGCAGCTTTGTGGGAGATTTGGAGGTGATCTGTCTTAGGCATTATTGATGCTAAACCTGGTATTTTATTCTGTTTAATTCTGCTCAGAGAGATGAACTTTAGCTTTACCAGGCCCAGACAGGAGCTGTAGAATATGGGAAAAGTAAGGCATAATGCTTGTTGGCACTACACCCCTTCCCACAGACTCTTTGGAGACCACCAGAGGCTCAGGGCAGGGCTGTCTGAGATATTGCAGGGCCATGCAGCTGTTCTGTTGTCACCTCCCTGTGAGTGCCCTGCTGGCATTGTCTTAGGCCTTGAGCCTCTTTGGTAGACTGAGTGTCGCAAGCTCCATGTAGTCCCTGCAGCTCTTGACACACACCAGAGACAGCTTGTATTTTTTAAAATGAAAGCAGAGATGCTCATCTAGTAAAGTATTTGCTGGGAGGATTTTGCCTTCTAAGAAACAAAAGTATTTCTGTTCTTAATGCAAATCTAAACAAACACAATACTGCTCTTAGTGGAAACTGCCATGGGGTATGAAAGAAAGTTAATGTCATGAGAAAACCAGGCTGCTAATGGGCTGTCCCAGGTCTTGCTGGCTACATCTTCTCTTTGAGAACTCCAAGAACTCCACAAATGTCTTTTAATAGTGCTTCCACAGCTGAATACTCTGCTTACTTTGTGGGAGCAACCTTCATGCTAGGCAATTCACTGTGAAGAATGGATGTTGCAAATAGATTCCTCCCCCTTAGTGGATTTACTTCATGTGAGAAGGTTCTTGGGGATTAAAGTTTTGGGGAAGTAAATCCAACCTCACAGATGGGACATTCTTTCATGTGTAGGCCTCTTGTAATTTGTTCTCTCACTGCTCAAGTATTAGAATTTAGGAGCTGAACAAGAGACTTAGAGATACAACGTTAGAGTACTTAATAAGGAAAGTCTGTGCCTTTCTTTACTCTTGAATTTTTCTTCAATGTTTTATTTTGTCTCAAGTCATTATAGTCATATCACTTATCAGCACTGCCTGTATAGATATCTTAGGGATTTTGGTGAGACCTGGGGCTTGGGAGGGAGGGATTTTTTGTTAGCTGCTCTGTGTCCTGGAACATAGCATTTTGGCTTTCAGGACTCCTGTACAGCATGCCATGAAAAAGCTCTGGGAGTAACTACAAAGAGAGGTGTAGCGACATATGAGAAATGCAAATTTGTAAAATCACCTCTAAGTTCTTTGATTAAAAGCACTCTCTAACTGTAAATTATTATTATTATTGCTTTCAGTTATAATCCATTTATGGCTCTGGACAGTATAAACCAATAAGAGAGCTTTGCTTCCCTTCAACAATCCTGGTTCAGTGAAGTTACTCTCAGCTTCAGAGACTCCAATTTCTTTACATGGCTCTTCTTTCTCTCTCTCACCTACTCCCAGCTGAGACTGTCTAAAATGACTATTTCTAACAGTTTTTATTGCATTCATGGCTATAGCTTGTGTGTGGGGAAAAAATGGCTTTAGAACATGGTGTCATTGAGCTGCAATTCTCTGAGAAATGAGAGCTCTGGTGACAAGGCCTGAGGATCCTGGTGCTCTGGGAACAACACTGGCTGTTGCAGAACTTGGGATGAAAATGGGAATTCAGGAATACTTGAGGTCACTTTATTTTTTTTTGTCCCCTCTGAAGATACCAGCAATTGAATTGATCCTTACTTGAGAAGTACCCTCCTTGTATTTCCACTTTACTTTTAATAACCTGCCTTCTTGTCTTGCCCCATGTCTCAAGCTGTGGTAGCATGGAGATCACTAATGGCCCAGGTAGCATTTTGAAAATCATGAGATATGTCTTTCTTCCTTAAAAATCTGTCCAGTGAAAAAACACTTCCTTATTTTCACAGGTTTGTTTCTCCCATGTGTGGGAGGCAGTCCCTATTTTGTTTGCTCCACTGCCATTCTCATCCCCCATATTTCCTTCACAATGTCTTCTCTGTGTTTGGGCATCAATAGCTGGGCTTCACCCTCCTCAGGGCTCCGGCTGGTGGAGATTTACCTTAACAGCCAGTCCTTTTGTAGCAGGGCTTTTTCTAAGGCCTCTCACTCCCTTGGGACAAGCTGTCAGCCCACACAGCTTGTCACGAACAAGGGAATATTTGAAGGTTTTACTTAACTCACTTTCACATTTTTTCACAGATTACTATTTTTTTAGACTCTGTTATGTTGTTTTAATTGAGTCTTGCCACCAAAACAAATGAACATTGTGTCACCACTTCTCAGTTCCTTTAGGCAGCCATGGCTAAGAGAGTTTGGAGACAGTGCTACCTGAAGAAATGTTGAAATCAACATTATGTATAATCGTGATGAATTACATTCAAACTACTCCGTACATAAATCTGGTCACACCAGAACAAGAACTGTGGAAAGTGTATAACATTAATGTATACTCATTACATTTCTCCTTTTACAGGCTCTAAGGCTGTCAGGCTGGCCACGGGGTGGGGAACTTGAAGTAATGAGGGGTTCGATTTAGACATTTTACTAGGAGGAACTACAGTTCTTCATTGGAAGGGAGATGCCCTTTAGGAAACAGTGCTTCTGTGATGTACAATGGCTGCTAAGGAGTAATGAGTTCTGTGCTTGGTTTTTTTTTTTTTATTGGTGGCAAAGAAGCTTGTCCCATTTTGCAACTTTATTGAAAAAGGCAGGAGTTAAAAAAGACCAAACAAACCCAACACCTTGAAAACTCAATTTTAAATTTATAGTGCAGCTTTCTACTCTCTTTGAAACCAAAGACAAATTTCCTACTGATTTTATCAGGAGCAATATAAAGGCCTGAAAAAAGATAAATAATGCTCTTTCTCCCTCATGTGAAAACAAGTCATTGGGTTCCTCCCTAGACAGTTTTGGCTATATCATTACAAATATACACCAAGGACTGAATGTGGCCTCGCAATGAAAAACATTTTGTTTATTCAATTTGTAAACCTCAGAATGAAGGCCCTACTGGCCCTGAAATGGGGAGGAGGAATACAGAGCAGGCAGCCATGCAAGGTAGGGTGAATAGAGGGTGTCCAGAGCAGGAAGTCAGTACGCAGAGAGATAGTTTTGAGCTGCAGTGCCTCACGTTTGCCCTTACATCTGTCATATTGCTTGTACTCAGAGCTGCTGAGTGATAACTGCCCCTAAAAATCCTTTTCTCTATTGCAAGGGACCTAGTGTGGATTCAGTCATCTATCTTAATTCCCAGATCTGAAAATTTTGCTGAGGAGCTCTTTTGTTATGGGTGTTATGGGTGGAGCATGTCATGTTAAATCAGGTGTTTTTCAGGGAAGAGTAGCACTTTAACAGCCAGCTCAAAAGGAGGGAATTTCCTTTCCAGGCAGAATGAGCAGGCAGGTCTTTTGTTGATTACCAAGTCTGTGGTTTATCTAACTGGTTTGTTGTTTTTTTTTTTTTTTTTTTTTTTTTTTTTTTTTTTCTGTGCTGAATGCCCTACTGGTGATAGGGCTACCAGGCTCCATTGCCAGCAGAATACCGTGGCACTAGGGCTTATATCTGACTTCCTACAGCTGCAAATGCTGACAGCACTAATATTTCACAATGCCTGGGACACAACCACTGGGATGAAGGAGAGAGACTTGTAACTGAATTTATGCAGTGAGAGAGGCTAAGGAAGAGTGGCTTTCTGCAGAAGGAAAAGCTGCTCCTAGGAGGACTACCCCCTACTTTTAAGTTACAAAGCCCACCGCCATTGCTGAGTTCATTCTTGGTTTCTTATGCCCCAATGCGTATCTTTCCTGACTAATTTTTACACTTTGTATCTTCCACTTGGCTGTGATTTGGCTGAGCAATTAATGTCTTTGTTACCTTCAGACTGAATTCCTGCAATGGAGGATGAGGATGGAGGTAGGTTTGAGACAGCTTGTGCAAAGAGCCATGTGTTACTTAACACCATTCTTGATTTCCTACAGCTGAGCCTTCAAGGTTGGATGCTGCTCATGAAAGCTCCTGTTGAATCCCTTTTGTCCTGTGGTTCATACAGATGTATTGGCATGCAGTTACCTTCCTGCCCCTGACTTCAGCTGTGGCTTGCCGGTCAGCCTGCTCTTGTTATGTTAATTGTAGACTCTGGCCCCTCCGTGTACGGTATTCTTCTGCTGGGGTTTGGTTTTGAGAACTGCTGTCCACCCATAACTGGAGCTAAAGCAAAGAATATTGTTGTACACAAAGAGAAAGGATTTGTAATCCTGTTTAGATATAAATAATATTTTCACTTACAAATAAACATAGAAAATTCTGGTATATTGAAAAGCTTCAGCTTTTAATACTATTTTGTTCCTTGGCTTTCAAGTTTTGTCTCCAGTCATGAATAAGTATTTTCACTGCTGAGACACTCAGGCTACTTTCTGTTGTGAGTTCTCTCTCAGTGATTCACTTCTCTGGTCTCCTAAGAAGTTGGTTTACTCAAGGTGGTGTAGCTGTTGTTATCCTTGAGAATAACACACAGGTCATGGATGATATAGATAACAGAGCAGACACTGTTTAAAAAAACCTCAGCTCTGAGAGCTGATGTTGATAATCCTTGATCTCTGCTGGCTGCTTGTAAACTTGACAGTCTGCTTCAAGGGTAGACTGCTGGTATTTTCAATCTTAACTAACAGGTAGCCGTGCTATGGAATGCATACTGGGATGTCCCTAGGATCAGAATTATTAAACTGTATTATAATCTAAACTGGGATCATCTGAGATTTCACAGTCAGAGCAGGACTCCTTCAGATCAGTAGCTATTGAAGCTGTAGTTGGTGGTCACACAAAAACCTAAGAATTTGAAATTGGGTCAAAGTTGGTGACATGTCTCTGTCTCTAATGATGATAGATATGTCAGGGATTTACAGATATTGTGTATTTTTCTTAAAGGTGGGCCTAGATAGAAAGACTTTTTGTGAGTTTTCATGATTCCTCGTGATAATTGTATTCAACGCAGTTCTACTAGGGTAAATTGGCATGGGAGAACCCAGCATATGAGAAACATAAGCAGAACAAAGCAAATACACATCGTGTTACAAGACCGTGTGGGCAGATTAAGCCCTACCTAAATGTGGGGTCTGCACCCTTGCTGAAGTTCCGCCACAGCCCAACCAGTGCACAGTGCTGGATCCTTAGTTCTGGGAAGTAAAAAAGTCCTCTTGTGCACTTTAGTGAAACTACATCTGTAGGACAGGCTGTGTTTATTATGTGCATATGGGAAAAAATAGGTAAAGAAAGGAAAAGGGGTATAAACATAGAAAAATATGTACATTTATTTTCAACACAGCATGCTACATGTAGCACTTTCAGTAGACTGCATGACTCTGGGCTCAGTTAAAATCCTGAAATTCCAAGACAGGAGTTTCTTTTGAACTCACCTAGAAAGAGAGACTGAATTTTGTGTGCATTTGAAGTTGATTTTAGATGTGATCCTTGCAATAAAAGCACTTGATGGATGTCTGATTTGTGATGTGCCCAAGGATACCTCATTCTGCGGTGTAAGTTGATAATAGGCCAAGCCAGCACATACAATGCTTGTTGTTCCTAAATCAGAACACATATGCAAGGATGGGAATGAAGCTTTAGTGTGGGGAAGTCAAACACAGTTTCAGGCTTTTCCCATAGGCCTGAACAAATCCCTTGACGCCTCTCCCTTTCTAATTTTAGTGATAGAGATGTTGCTTTTGTGGGAATTTATAAAATTACGGTTGGTTTCCTCACTTAGAACTTTCATGGCTTGTTTAAACAACACTGCAGTTCTGGAGTTCTTTTGCAACATCTTAGGAGGGCACTAAAGCAATATAAAACAGACTCAGCCTGACCCCAGGGAAGTTAAGACATGGGTTCAAAGAGTCTTATTCACTCATTCTTTCTGCAACCCAAGGACAGCAATCATATTTTGCACCTGGAGTACTAATTTGTCCAAGGCACAAATTTCCCCCAAATTTTGCTTTCTGTATTCATGCCTTTCTATGGCTATAAAAGGATCTACAGGGTTTTTTCACAACTCTTCTCTAAAAAGATTCCTTTGTTTTTCCTGTCACTACCATAAATGCTTCCCTGTGGGTCCTGGGATAAAGACAAGGATTGTACTTCTGGAAGTGGAACATCTAAATACTTCCCTTACACTAGGTTAAAGATAACATGATGTTAATTGCCTGTTGGTGTAATATCATTGTGGAGAAACTGGTGTATTTCTGAAATTTGTGCGAAAAAAAGAAATTACAGAAAGTCAGTACAGGTTGAATCCTGTGTCTGCCCAGACTATCAGTGTGCCCTTGAGCAGGTTATTTGGTCTCTGGTAACTCAATTTCTTATAACTGACATAAGAACACTTCTCTAATGTGGTTTTTTTTTTTTTTTTGTGCTGGGGTAAGAAGTGCCTTAAAGACTGTAAAATCCTTGTAGTCTGTAATGGTCAAACCTTATAAGCCACTAAGGTAGGTGTTAAAATATCTGAGCACACAACCTGGCCAGAAGAGCCTAGATTCTCTGTGAGGTGTTGCAGCCCATGCCTTGCCTGCCTGTGCCAGAATGCTGTACCGCCTTGTGTGTCACTGTTAATCAGCATTTCCCTTCTTGAAAGGATTTGTTGGAGAGCACCATTTTACTCCATCTCAGACAATGCAGGCTGACTGAAATATCTGGGAACGCCCATTGCAGACAGTAAGCTTTGAGGTGATGATAATGCCTCGTAAGGGACCCCCTAGCCAGAGGATCCTGCTGGTGCTTGGGTGTTAACTGAAGAAGGTCAGGTCTTCTGTAGTGTCCTAGATCAACACAATTCATTGTAGTTCTCTGCTTATTGTATCTTGCATCAGATCTGTCCCGTTAAATCAATGGAATTATTTAAATAAATTATTTTTATTAATTTATTATATGAAAAAATTTAGAGCAAATTCCTTTGATGTGTGATATCCTAATCACACCCGTAGGGCATTAGCAAGCACAAGGCACATCTGAGTGTCTCTAATTCCCTAGTGGTGTGATTATATCTCATAATATTCACAACCCCCTGGAGCTTCTTTACTGGTATAAATAAATCAATTATTTAAGTCAAATACTTTGATCATTAGAAGCTGCCAGTGAGCGCTTGAATGCCTGAGCTGTGCAATTCACTAGGAATGATCTTGCTTCTCAAAATGCTGAGCAGCCGAGCTGAGTGCTACCAGCACTTCATTTCAATCTGCTTTATAAATTAGATTAGAAGTCAGTTTCCAACACTTCATCCTGGATAGCAAGGAAGGGAGAACTTTATAGGGTTGGAATTATGAGATATTGCTGCCAACAGATCCTTTTATCATTTAACACTGCTGTCATAGGTTAAATGTGAGCTACTGGTCACATTAACTAATAGCTATTATACTGAAAACTGACACAGGGATTCCAGCTAATGCACCATGAACCTGGTTCACACACACTGCATCATATTAGCTATTATTTGCACATATGGATGGAAAGGAGTTTTGAGTCGCTTGGGATATATGGCAAATTAGCATTTTATATCATATTAATGAAGTGCTAATTGCTCCTTGCAACCTTTTTTTGTGCAAATTGAATGGGTCCTATTTGCATTGTCACCTAACTGCTGTATTACCTTGCAGCACTTTCATTAGAATGAGGCAGCACAGAGTTCATCAAGGAAAAATACTAGTAATTGTGAGATAATTAGTTATGAAACCAATATTCTTTAAAGTGGACCAGAAAAACTGCAGTTAACTTTGGTTTAGCTTGGGAATATTATTATTAATAGGTTTTATAAAATATCTTTCATTTTGCATACATTGAACTGACATCATTGCAAACAGAGGTTTCTGCTTCAATGTTTTATTTTTCAGTTCCTGTTTGTCAGGGTGCTTTGCATCTTCTAATGAAACATGAAACATAGCAAAAAATAATAAAAAAGGGAGTAGTTTATTGCTGGTCGTTGGTCTCTAAAATGAATTACAAGTCTGGAGCTCTTTGAAATTGCAAAATAAGAAAATATCTCTAAAGATATTGAATTTACAGGTGTCTGTGAATCTGATCAAACAGGAGCTACGTCTGTAAAACGATTTAAGAAATGCTGAAGATTTTGTAGTCCTAATAATTTACAGAATCTTGTTAACTATCACAGATACAATTCTCCATAAGTGTAAAATATGGTAAAAGTATAGTATATGATATTTTCAGCCAGTACAGGTATTTTAGAGAAGAGAGAGAGGTGGAAAAAATGAGGTAAAATTGAAAGGTAATTTCATGCTAACTTGGGGATGTTATCATGACTGGGGAGGAAGCATGGTTAATTTCTGAAGCCTCTGTGGGAAAGGCACCCAGACAAAATGACATAAATCTCCATTAGAGGATTTAAATGCTTTTGCCAAGAAAAAAGTGAGCTGAACTTTAGGTACACAGCCCTTTTCCACTCAATTCTTCCAGATTTAGGGCCTGCACCTTTTCTTTTTCAATGAAGTATTGGATATGGACAGATTGCTAGTTACAGCTGAAGGCGGTGTGACAGTTTTATTGCTGTTGTATGGGCAACATGTTGTCTGTGATTGGGAAATAGGCTGTGGACTTCCAGAAAGGTACGTACAAAGAAATGCTTCCAGATATTTGTAGTATTAAAACAAAGCTTGTTATTAATACTGATTAACTAATACTTTCATTCTCTCTCTTTTGACTGTGTATGCTATGCATTTGTGTAAATTTAGACTTTTGTGTTTATCAAAAAGGGAATCTCATCTTAAGAGACAACTGAATGAAGAAATTGTGCATAGTACAGTCTGTCAGAGTACATTCTCAAGAGTCTGCGGGGAGGGGACTTAGGACTCACACCTCAAACAGACATCCTGAGCACAGAAATAATTGCACAGGACCTTGTCCTGGGCAGGCATGAAGCAATGCAGCAAGAAAGACCTTCTTGCTGATCTAGGCTTAAGACTTTTTCCAAACAAGCACAAGCAGCTCAGCAGATTTTTCAGGCCTAAAATCTGGATAGGGAAATTTGCAAATGGTTTGTTTTGCCCTGTATGTCATCCTGGCTTACCTGATGTAAAAAATATGGATCATCTGGATTTCAGTTGTATTCTGCCCACTCAAGGACCAAACCAGAAATACTTGATTATGGTACTACTTGCATTGAATTTGTACTCAACCAAAGGAACTGTATAAGAGAATAGAACAAAACAGTCTTTATGCCTTTGTTAAATGCTTTCCAACTTGTCTACATAAGCTGACTTGCTGAAGTCTCTATGGTGAAAAATATTTTCTCTCTCTCTCTCTCTCTTTTTTTTTTTTTTTCCCCTTAAAAATACTTTGTAGCTCTTGCTATGGCATTCTGGGAGACTTCAGTAGATGGTTTTGAGAACATAAATATTATTTTATTGGTAAAGTCTAAGTGCATCAGCAAAGTCTTACCTGCCAGCACTGCACAAACTTGCTGCATTGTGTGCGTCAGAGTTGGAGATTTAATGGGCTGGTGAGTTATCACAACAAATGTGGACCCTGTGGGGAATTGTTTACTATGTGTAAGAAGATGAGGAGGTCCTGGGTGTGGACAGGAGAAAAGGGCAATGTGGCAACCTCAAGAATTTTATGGGTTTATGTTAAACAAACAGCTGCAGTAATATGGGAGGTTATCAGGAGCCTCAGGAGATCCAAGAGCAAAGCTCTGGTGTAGAGAGATAGAGGAATCAGATGCACAAACATTCTTCCCTGCTGACAGGTAGGACTGCACTGGTATATTCCTCTGCTAGTCCAAATGAGTCCGACAGAGGAGCTGAGCAGAAAAGGGAACTTTTGGTAAATGAGGAAGGCTGCTTCTTGCTTCACAGGCCACTTCCTGTTACATGCTCGTCTTTTCCAGACAAAGTTGACAGGAGTCCTTGCTGAACTCCTGAACCTAACACTGGGCTATGCAGCTGTTAAGCTCCAGTCAGAATGTAAGCCCAACTTAAGCTCATGGCTACCAAAAGTCAGTAATGCAGTAATGTTTGACACAGTGTTTGGCAACCTGTGGGAAATGAATTCAACTTCACTATGATTCCCCGCTGTTTTTTTGCCTGGCTAGAAAAGCACTCCCAATCCTCAATTGGCACAGATTTCCTTTTTTTTTTTT
>VXBQ01015435.1:830336-932731 GCA_013400175.1 Phainopepla nitens
TTTTCTTCCTGTGCCCTGTGCCTATGGATGCAAAATGCTCTGATCGTGAAGCAAACCAGCATGTGCCAAGGAGGAGGGACTTCAGGTAAGGTTTGGAGACACCTTTTTGCAATGGCTTGGAAGATACTTAATTTCTGTTGCTGAGATCTCTATCTCTTATTCATCTTAAAATTTAAAAAAAAAATAGAAGAAAAAGAACATTTCCTTCTATGGACTGATGAGTAAGAAACTTTTCAGACACCTAAAATGAGTAATGTGAAAAATTAATAGTTTGGAGTCCAAAGCAAAGTTTGTGTGACCTCAGAAAGGGAGGGAGAGAGAGAGTCTTCAAGGGAATGACAAGAATCTAAAAATATTGATTTCAATTTGCCATGGGAGGGAGCAGGAGAAACAAACCATTGGAACAAGTTCCTGAAGCTTCCCACTAGCTGGAATGTTGAACAGCAGAGTGAAAACAAACACTTCTGAGAAGGTTTGCCTTCTCTGAAAAGACTAAGTCCAGTCCCTCTTGTCTTACAATCTGTCACTGGTAGCCTCTGGTCCTGTTTGAAACACCAAAGAAGGCAGAACTTTCAGTGTTGGTGGTTTGTGGAAAATAAAGAAAAAAGCTATGGAGGATGTTTTACTTTGGTCAGGGATTTCAGGCTGCAGCAAGATCCAGCCTGTGCACTTGTGAAGGGCTCTGCTCAGCCTCTGGGGCTGGAGGAAGACAAGGGTACAGTCATGCTCCCTGTTCATGAGCTCTTCTAGGAGTGCCTGCATCAGATAGCCCTCTGCCTTCCCCCAGATTGAGAGTCCTCAGTTCAGATTTCATGAGGCCACTCGATTTGATTTTGCATTTTGTGATTTGATTTCAGACCAATGGCTCTCTCAGGAATGGGTCCTGGGTCAGTAGGCCCCAAAACCCCTGCCTCAGATGGCCTACCTTTCCCTTGACAGGGGAGAAGCACAGTGTGCACTTGTGTTTCTGGCCAGACAAGAAGGAAGCATTGATATTTGACATGATTTTTCCTCTTTAATACAGATCCAAGCAAAATCACAGTCTCTGTTGCTTCATATCTTTGAGAAGAATGCAATAATGAAAGTAAGATGATAAACTGAAATTTGGAAATGGAAATGGCTTAAAATCAATGTATCTGAAGGTGACTGGGCTATTAACATGAGATGAACTTTCTTGTGACCTATATGCATGCAAAGATTGACACCTATACAGGATCAAAGGAGCTTATGAAAGGCTACAGTACATGAGAGGAAATTGAAAATGTGTAGGTTGTCGATCTCAAGAGTGGCTTTTATTAGTTATTGTACATAATAAGTATTGTGTCAGAAATGAAAGGGATTAACTCTCACCCAAGGTACTGCACCTGAGCAAATATTGTCTTGCCTGGGTGAAATTTGTGCCAACACAAAGAAGACTTGGTATGAGGCTATGTACTGCTTAAGTCACACTTAAGTTTTCAAAATGAGGATTATGCTGGATTTTAGCGGTACAAAAATATAAGGACAAATTTCAGCCCTTATATTGCTACAGTGTATATCCCTGCGGCTTCTGGAGTAAGTAGAGTCTCACCAGGAGACATCAAAGCTGCTGAAAAGTTCTTTCTCTGCAGACTGACCACTTTCCAGATTTGGGAGGTTTTCATGTCACTGAACTGAAGCTCTGAAAGGCTTTCTCTCTGTTAGAGAGAAACTAAATGGATAAGCGAGTTTTAATGGCTGAAGGTTTTATTCTCTGCTGTGTTTTCCAATGGTTCAAATGCTTTGGTCTATGTGAGCAAGCAGAAGAATATTTTGCTGAGGTCAGTAGGTTTTTCTGTGAAACATTGTAAATTTTGTAACAGCAGTTGACAGTTTGTTGTTGGAAGTATGAATAGAAAACTCAAAGTTTCAGAATGAAAGTAACAAATATTTCCAGGCCAGAGGAACAAAATTCTATATCTAGAGAACTAAGGAAATATTTTTCATGCTGAATCCTTCTGTCTAGATCTGCTTCCAGCAGATGATACTCATCTTTCAAGCACACTCTTGCACCTGGGCCCAGTTTGCACAACTCTCGCTAAATATTTTCCAGTTTGTGGAAGAATGGTGAAATGGTTTCATGAGAAGGCAGGCCATTGACTTGATATCCATTCCCATATTTAATTGCCTGTCTTCAGTGATACGGCATGCCTATGTAAACTGGACTGTAACCACCAGAGGGGAAAGGAGCAGGATATAATCTTATACACAAACTATTTTCAGAAAAATTTTTCCCAGGTTTTTTTTTTTTTTTTTTTTTTTCTTTTTTTTTGTGATTCCCTTATTTATTATGTCTGTCCTTAATACTGCCACAACATAGGCTGAGAGGAAAAGAAATGGGGAACCTCATGGTGTCTCTCTGTAAAGCTGCCTCTCCTGTGTATTAACCTGATTAACCTGTTTCCAGGGATATCCAGAGTGATGCCTCTGTTTTTTCCATATATGTTCCAAGACACGGAGATCATTAATGGGGTGTGAGAGACTTTGGGACACTGTCACGGAAAACTGTTCCTTCTGAGAGGATGTTACTGTGCTGACAATGGAATATTTTTGAGGGGCTGGTGTCACCCCCGCTGCTCTCATTACAGCTTACACATCATGAGAATGCTTCCCTTCCCCACCAATCTAATCCTTGAATCTTTGCTGCATGGCTGGCTTACTAGAGTTGCTGGTTAGTCTGAAGGATCATTTTATGCAGTTTTGGGGTTTTCCCCCTTTTTTTTTTCTTAAATTCTTTGTAATCCAAATATATTCTGACCAGATGTTGTTAGATTAATTTATTCTGTATCTCTATTAATTTGATCTTACACATATAATTGTAAGCACTGTATTTTTTATCTTGCATTGGTGTAGTAGTTGTGTTCTGAGCTGAAGGTGATTGGTGATCTGAGGAACCAGGCCAATGCTGGTTTAGGTAAAATAATCACACATTAATAGATCTGCTCTGCATGCCAGGAGCCCTATAATGCTTCTCTGGCATTTGAGGAGGCCATAGGGTGGTGATGGGCTTCTCTGCCCTTCATCTAATACTTGCCCAGCGTAAGAACACTGGGAAGCAGGTCATTGTCCTCACAGGATGCCTGTGAGGTTGGCAATACTACTGTCACCATTTTGCAGATGAGGAAATTTTTGGCAGAGGAGAATTGAATGACATAACCAGCATTCCTCTAATATACAGCAGATAGTGATCTATAGAAGCATGAATTCTCTGTTGTCTTTTTACCTCCTTCCCAAGTTTGGCAGAAGACTTTGTATTCTTCCTGATTTCTGTCCTGGTCATAATTGTTCTGTCATCTGCTCCAAAATAATTTCTGTAACTTTCCATGATTTCCCGAATAAAAATATTGGATTGCACTTGTGACATGTTTACAATGTACATGGAGGAGAAGAGAAATCTCAGAGGAGTCAGATCATGGATGTTCAAGCTTGAATCTGCATTGTTGTGGCACTGTGAGTAAGCAGAGAGCAAGCAGGAACTTTTCTGTGCTAGGTGAATTTCTGGGGAGTCTTTTCTTTCCATGGTCAACAAAAAGTTTTGGAAAGCAGGATGATTCTACCTTGGTATGGTTTTGCTACATCAAGGCAAAAGTAAGGAAATATTAATTTATTTATTTATTATTAGGGGGAAAAAATGCATTTAGAGTTTTGGTTTGACCCACTTGATCCCACATTGAAGAGAAAGAGAAACAGAGAAATCAAAAGTTTTCTGTCTTAATTTCTAGACAAACATCACCAGTGAGCTTACTAGTATGGCATTTTCAGTGGAAATACAGTATTTCAGCTGGACAAAATGCAAGAATGTTTTATCTAATGGAACTTCCCACTCAGGAATGGAACAATCCTCATATTGCCACGGCTGCCTCAGCTCCTAATATGGACTTAGCAAGTAACTCAGAAGTACCCATCAGAACCCAAAGACGCAGTTGCTATGGTGGTTTTTCAAAACCTTAAAGGGGTATACCAAAAATATTAGAAAGAAAAATTGCTGTAAAAATTGTTAGTTGCAAAATACAAGAGATCCTGCATTTTCCCAGAGTTTTTAGCCATTTATTTTGATTTCTCCCACAGCAGGTTCTGCTTTGAATACACTACAAAATTTGATTCTGTTGTGTTTTATGTGCCCTGAGCCAAAGCGAAAGCCTTCTGTCATAATGTCAGTGCCATTTTGCTCTTAGAAATTGTAGCTTTCAGCTTGATACTTCCTTGTAATGACACTACTCTTGTTCATCCTTGTTTTGACGTTCTTTTGATGTAAAGTGTGTTTTCTGAATGAATGGGTTTTCTCCTTGTTTATAATTCAAATTGCTGAAGCCTATTTTCACTGGATTTTTAATTATAGAGCATTTAATTCCAGAGTTCATTTTCTTTGAGAAGAATCCTTAGAAGGCTTTTAAATACCAGGATACCACTTTTTATTCAGGAAGTCTCTGAGTCACAAAGGGCTACAGGAGCCTGTGCTGAGGAGGTATCACTGTGTGCTTACCCTGATAACATGCTGTTTCCTAAGTTTGGGTAATTGGTTTGTGATGCAGGCGTGACGGATATGTGGTCTCAGCTGGTACAGCTCCTTTATATCCCTAAACACACAAAATATATACATGTCTTCATTCCTCATGTCTTTTTTGGATCTCACTTTCTGCATTTTTTTTCTATAACTGGAAATCACTTACAAGAGGGTAAACATTTAGGGTGATATCCTAGCAGAAGTCCCAGACTGTGGCTGTATCAGTACACTGTGCAGGGCCAGGAGCAGTGGCATTGGTGACCTGTGGAGTTCGGGTGTTAGCACACTCCAGGGCACGGTTCTGCCAGTGCCAGCCAGCTCTCTCTGCAGCTGGGCCTGGAGATGGGTCAGGGCAGCAGTGTGAGCCAGGGACTCTTCCAAGCAGGCAGATATGGATGAGAACTCCTCTTTGGGGAGTGAGCAGAAGGACAGAGTTTAGCCATATGGACATGGGCTGTGCCATAAAACTTGTGCTCAGGGGCAGAGAATTGGCCCCAAACTGCTGTATTTTCTATTCCAAGGCAGGCCTGTTGATTTTTGTGCCACAGTGCCAGGCCCTAAGACAGATGCATTTACAGCTCTCTGTATACAGGCGTAATTTTAATGCTTGGCTCCTGCTGCAAAAAATGTCACAGCGAACTTCAAGAGGATTGTTTATGTCCCCAGAACCTTAAGCTGGAATAATGACTCTAATTTATTTATGCACATTTTGACAGCTTGTTATGTTTTATTCTGTAAAGCTAAATGTGGTCTCAACACCTTGGAGTTATTGCTACCAAGTAATGATGCCAAGGAGAGATAGGGATTTTTGTCTCTGAGCAGAGAAGATCTTTTCCATTCTGTAAGGATTTAAAACTACTGTCCTTGTGTCTGTGTGTTTGAGGATGTATGGTGAAACTGAGGGGTGATGTGTCCTAGCTGCATAACTGAGTGGGAACAGATTGACTCTACATCAACACTGAATGCTTGAATAACCCAGAAACCTGTGATCTTCCTGTGGGAGCTGTCACAACTCAGACAAAAGTTGGGGAGCTCTGTCCTAGAGTAGGGACCTGTAAATGCTTGCTTGCTCTGTAATGTGACTCAGTTAGTTTTAGACCTGCTGAATTGTACAGATTGGGTACCTCCTTAAGAGAAATTCAGTCTCTTTCTCTATGGAGGTCTGAAAGACAGACCTCTTCTGGTCTGAAAGGGTTGTATCCTTTCTGGATGTATTTATGTACCCATAATATTTCCAGTGTCTAATATCATGCTTTAAGTTTGATAATATATTGACAGCTAATCAAAGTATTCATAGGAACACTTATTACTTTTGTAAACGAGTAGAATACGATATTAGTCTGTAGAAGGCTGTTTTGATGAGGAGTTTAAATGGAAAACAAAAGAAAACAGTAAAACCAGAACACTGGTCCCTGGATTCTGTATGATTTTGAGTTTCTTTTCCTTTTATCTACAGCAATATCTATACTACTAAAGAAAACTGTGAGGAAGCATCCCCAAGTACCACATTGTCTACAATTAAGTGTTAGAAGAGTCTCTGGCAGGCTTTAGAGCTGGACCAACTAGATTTCTCAAATAATTTATAGGCACCATTCAGGAATGAGCTCCAACCCAGAACTCATTCTGAATAGGTGCCTGACCATCTGTTCTTGGAGGTAAAGAGGGTTAAATAATATGAATAGGAAATGTTTGCAGATAGTAGCTATAATCCCAAAGATCTGTCCCAGGCTTGTTCAATTGTCTAGTGCAGACACAGCTAATGCAAGCTTACTTCTGTAGGATATACATTGGGAAGCTGTGTTGAAATGGGGAAGGGGAGAAAGAATATGTTTAACCTAATCCAAGATATATGGGGATGACGGAAATCACATTAACACAGACTCTTAATTCTTTCCTGAATATCTTCTATTGGCTCTTAACAGTAGTAGCACAAGAAAAATAACATTCATGATGGGCCAGTGTGGATCCCTGGAGTCTCAGTAGGGACTGCTGAGAGACAAAACTGTAAATATGTCATGATGGACTGAAAAGGCAAAGGTACCACTCTAGGGGAGAGCTCAAAGTGCAAGTGTTGGCTTGTGTTCACTAACCTGGGTGAGAGGGCAAACTGATCATTGCCTTTGAACTTTGGTCTGTGTTTTAGTGCATTATTTTTTTTAAAAACTTTTTCTTAATGGACTACTCCAATGGCACAGTTTCCAGGACCAATTTCATTTATAGTCCACATGGAGAACATGAATAGTTACTGCTTCAGAAACAATAGGAGAATGCTACTCTGCTGCTGATACAAAGGCACTGGTGAGAATGATCCTATTACCATTCAGTTACTAACTCCTTAATCAAAGCTTTAACTAGATTTATAATCCAAGAGAAAGAGGTGTGGCCACACTATGGTTCATATGCAAAGCCATTCACCATCAAATTCTAGTGGCAGAAGTTTGGTTTTCTCACTCCTGCCCTGATGATCAAAGTCAATGTAACAACTGACTGTCTCTGCAGTCCAAGGAAGATCTGCTTGAAAATGGAGAGTGAGATGAATTCCCACCTTTTTTTGGGTTGGCATTGCATATCAGGATTTGAATCTCGTATTGTGTATGTCTCTTAGGGATGGTGAGTTTATCAGGATGGCACTTGCATATAGTTCTGTGATCACTATGACATTTCCCTGGTCTCTAAAGTAATTTCCTGAAAAAATAATATGAAAATCACAAGTGTTAATAATGATTTTCAAGTAATCAAATGCAGCTGAAAAGATAGATATACAAGAACTTGGGCCAAATCTTGGCTATAACCTTGTATCTAAGCTGTATAGAGTATGGTATACTCCATTATCCCTTTTGTGAGAAGGTAGAAATGGGTTCCATTTCCTGAAATGGCTGAGGTTCCTTTTGTAAGCAGAGGCAGAACTTGAAGATCATTGAAGAAAGGAGCCATTGCGAGTCTGATGTAAGTTCTACCATCAGTGAAGTATGCTGTTGTCATCCACAGGCATTTTTCACTCTGATATTTTAGCCTTGGCTCTTAGTCCTGGCCTAAAGGACCTGCTTTTTTTTTTTTAGAAGTGGCTGGTCCTGACACATAGTGAAGAATGCATAGCCTATGTCTTCCCCTGGACTCTGTTTCATTTTGCAGAATATACATAGGTAATCTCTGTCCTGTCCTCTTTTCAGGCAGAAGACACTGGCAACAAGGAGTAGTAGATGGAGTTCCTGGCAGCAGATGTTTCTTTTAATTTGGCTGCTATAGGAGTTTTCTATATACTAATATGATTTTTTTTTTCTTGTCTGTGAATTCATGTAAAAATGAGTTATGGAGCTGAGGTCTAGGCTGCATTAGGAAATTGCTATGCTTTAAATTAATTCTCTCTACAGTCAAATGGGACCTTTGGATGTTTGGAAAGTCCAACCATCAAATGCTTTCCTGTTTTATATACTATAGACAGGAGTTCTCATCTTCATTCCTGCTCCAGAGAAATTGACCCTACAGGACAAAGAGGTGGTTAGTTTTCTGACACATAAGCAAAAACATTGTTGCAAACTTGAAAGCTCATCTTCTTTTCTAACTTTTCCATAAATTTTATAGCTAGACAGGTAAAAATAGGCTGCTTTCTAGATACTGCTAGTCTCCAAATTGAGTTCATGGGTATTCTGAGCTACAGCACACGATAACTTTTAGCATTTTGCAGTATATGGACAAATGGAAGTAGGAGATTGGGACTTTTTATGACTTTTATAAGGAGTTGGCACAATGTTATATAGTTTAATTTGGGCTATATTTTGCTGGCTTTTGCACATATGGAATAGCATCTTTCTCTGCAATAATCATACCTATATAATTCTGTCAGAATCTGTCCTACCAGCTGGAGTGAGCTATTTCACACTGTATCTGATGTTGTTTCCTTTTTATCTGTTGAGGCTGAGTGCTTTGCTGTGTATCCTGATGTCCCATGGCTCCCCTTTTGGAGCTCTGTTCACACATCTTGATTCCATCTGTACTCTTGAAGAGGCCCGCTAGGTGGAACATGTATCTGTCAAACACATGTCCACTCTGGACAGCAGCTCTTTACGGGTCACGCCTTGAAACATCGCTAATTTGATTTCAAAGGGAGCTATTACAAAATGCCTTTTGTGTTGTTAGGCCTCAGGAGAAGGACCCCAGTTGGACACAGTGAAACACTGCAACTGCTTTAGCCGTGGTGTTCCTTGTTGGAACAGATATAAGAATCAGTCACGTCTTTGTATTGGAGTGCTGCACCTCTTCAGGAGAAGTCCCCTGATGTGAGAGGGGATGACTAAATGTGTGTTAAAAGGTCCAGGGGACAGAATCTTAGTGATCCACAGCATCCATCAGATGCTGTTGAACAGCCTCAGGAAATGAGTGGAAATCTGACTCTTGTTTGACTATCCTGAGTCCTGAGAATGGCACAGTGGGTGCAGAGGGTTGACGTACACATCTGTGCACTCCCTGGCAGTGCTTTGAAGATCTGTGTTGCAGCCTGTGGCTTTTTATGATGCAGTCATGTGCATTTTTAAGACCTAGAATTAGACACCTTTGTGCTTGAATTTAAGCATGACTGTGACTCATTCAGCTGTCACTCTTACAGACTTGGTGTGAGAACCATATGGAAGGGAAGAAGTATCCTAGACCCAAGATGTAAGTTTATGGATTGCAAGACAGGAGGCCAAACACCAAAACAGTATCTAACAAAAGTGAGTACTCGGTCAAAATTTTCACTTCTATTTGGTAAAATTTCCAACATAAATTAAACCATTTCCTCGAAGTAGTGGCTTTTCCCATTGGTAAGCTGTGAATTTTCCCCCACAGCTAATTCACTATTTTCAGTTAGTTACAGTCACTCGCAGGCCGAACAATCTCTGAGCACATTAGAGCCATAGTAGTAGTCTGTCTGGCATTTGTAAACAAGCAACACTTGGGACTTTGTAATACTTGAACTCAATGCACTAGTGTGCCAAAATAAAGGTCATTTCAATTTCATATTATGTCACGCAGTTTTGAAGTGACACGTGTTTAATGATTTTTCTCCAGTAAATGAATGATAGCAAGCATTAAACTAATACGCTTTGATGATATGCCCACAAAAAAAGGACAAAATCTTTTCAAAAACATTAAACTAATATTTTACCAGAAAAAAAACCCCACAACACATAACAAAGATTCAATCTCCTACCCGAAGCTTCTGCAATGAAGAAAATCAGACTTCCTGGCCCTTTCCAGAAGTTTGAAGAAGTTTCACTGTAATTCATTTATGTGTGTGAATCACTGCAGAGAATGAGGCTGATCTTTTGATAAAGGCAGAAGAGCATGAAGGTTGCAATTTGAGCTTGTCACAGAAGCTGTATCACAAAGCTCATAATAGGACCACTAAAGGAATGGAAAAACTGATCCTTATGTGTATGAAGCCTATAATCATGCATAGACAAGTTTAAAGTTTTCTCATTTAGCAAAGCCTTCTTGTCTTCCAACTCTGTATAGTATTCCAGGTAGTTTCTCTCTGCCATCTTTCTAGCAGATTATGGTCTCAAATAGGCACAAACTGGAGCACAGGAGGTGCTATCAGAACATCAGAAAACACTTTTTCATGGTGAATGTGATCACTCACAGATTGCAAAGGGAGGCTGTGAAGTCTCCATCCTTGGAGGTATTCAAAAGCCATCTTGTCATGGTTCTGAGCAACTTGCTTCAGGCAGCCCCTCTTGAGCAAGGTGTTTGGGTTAGATGACCCCCAGGGATCCCTTCCAATGCCAACCATCCTATGACTGATTCTGTGGCTGCTTGATCAGGGCTGCTGACATCTTGTTATTCAAAGGTCTAAAGGCATTGAACAAAATCTGTTCCCCAGTCTTGGTTTTGGGAATGTTGCTTTTGGTATTAGCAGTTTTTGTGTGCCACTTTTAAGAAAAAAAGTGTTTCTTCAGCACAGAATAGGCTGAGAACTATTTTGATTCTTGGTGGTGTAGCTTTTGAGTGTGCACTAGGAAAGGTTGTATTGAGGCTTCCTCTCCTAGGAGGAAGTGTGAAGATTCCAGGAAGTAGGAAGAACACTAGTAAATGGCTGGTAGTGTGAACACTGGGGATGTACACCTCACAGCAGTTTGTAACAAAGACTTTATCATTTGGTGCTTGCAAAAATTGATTCTTAATAATCTGTGTTGTGTTTAGTAGTCAGAGAATGAATTGTCTCTTGAGCTGGTCACACACTAAGTTGTGTCTTCTGTTTGCTCACTACTCCCATTGAAATATAACTGATGATAAACTGTAGACCAAGAAGTCAATTCTGATTGCAAAATAAGTCACCTATCCCCTTGAACCTCCTGTCTGACTTCACTGAACAGTAGGAATAGGAAGGCATTAGGGAAAATTTGTTATTAGGCTGCAGTCCTAGAATGAGACAGCTAAATTAATCCCAATTAATTTCCTTTGGTGACACATTTTTCTGAACGACACTTTAGGTACTCAAACTGCAAAATGTCCGCAATGTTGTACAGATGATAAACCTTCCTCTGTTGTTCGACTGATGAATTGCTTTTTTTGGGTCAGTAGTTATATGACACTATTTAATAGAGGACAGATAAGTCCATATAAATAATAATTTAAAAACCAGAAAGAGATTGTGTACTTGCTGTCTTAAGTCCGCTGGGCCAATGATAAAATTTAATAATATTTTAATAATATCAAATAATACTTAATAATTTAATACATTCCTTACCACTCTTAATTGTTCTTACAACCTGTCCTAAAATGTTTTACTATCAATAATCATGACAAATATAACATGATACTCCTATTTTTCCAGTGCATGGACATGAACACTTGCATGAGCTTCAGTGATGATAATATTTGGCTGAAAAATTATTTTAAATTTTGAATTGTTTCTAGTCATATCAAATTCAATGCCAGGAGATAAACAAAATGGTTTCAGGAATACTTTTGATGCTGTGCTTAATGCATTTATAGTAATAGGAAACCAAAGTTGTTATCTTTTGAATGCCTGTGCCATGGAACAGAGAAATGTCTTAAGACAGCAAAATACTATCTTTGTTACTTTTTGACTGACACAATCCCAACAAAGTTGGTAGAAGTCCTCTTTTGAGCAGAGATAGCAGGATAGCACTGCACTTCTCTGCCATGATTTCTGTATGGAGTTTAGTTGTCTCTGTTGTGTGTGTGTCAGGGCAAGTTAAGCTTCAGATGCCATTTTCCACTCCAGGTGCCGTCATGGTGTCTCTGTGCTGGGTCTGTGGCTGCTCAGTCCCCGGCACTGGCCCCGGGACTGAGGCACGAGGAGTAGTGTGAGGCTGGTGGCAGGGATGTCAGAGCCAGTACCCAGCCTGGCGCTATGGGCTCGGGGAACGCCCTCCCGCAGGACTGCAGCTGTGCCGTGGGACTGAACACAGGTTGGATTGCAGGTACAGCAATGCTGAAGGGCTGGCTGCACTGTCAGAGCATCATGGGTCGTGTTTCACGAGAACTGTATGCAGTATTCAGGCCGTGCATGTCTCGTGTTTTATCCCAAGACCGATCTCCTTTTGAAAAGACATTTAAAAGGTTCTAATATGTATGTGGGTAGGATTTTGTTCCTAGTAAGAGAAAAATTTTTCAGACCTTGCATGCAAACTTTTGGAAAGAGGGAGCACATTGTTACATAAACTTGGAGCATGAGAAATGTGAATATGTTCTGTAAATGATGCATTTGCTCGAATGAGTGATCACAATCAATGTATCTTAATTGTTTTCTTTTCTTTAGAGAAATCTTGCAGTATTACAAGAAGAAATACGAACACCATGAAAATAGTCTCCAAACTTTATTGTTGGAGTTTAAGACTTTAATGAGAATATGTACAGACAGTTACTGTCATAAAATCAAAGCTATTACTTCCACAATAACCATAACTTTGCCAAAAATGTAGAGATCCTATATCTATACCAACGGCTTAAAAGAATAATAGTGGGAAATTCTCTTAATCACTTGCCTGTAAAAATATGAATCACTGGCAAAAAAAAAAAAATTTGTAAATTCTCTCTGTTTTTACTTTTGACTTTTATTGTTACATAGAACTACCACTGAGCTGGCGCTTTATTTTAAAAATTAGTTTTTCTGGAGGGGACTTCCGAAACTTTCTAGCTTGTATTAAATCTCTGTTTCCCTCTGTGTGCATCCTCTCCTCCTTAGTGGTTCTTTTAAATTCCAAGATGCTATATGCTGCCCCTGGCAGAAATGTGTATCTCCCAGTGGAACTTCCTATGCTGGTAGTTTTGAGAAAAAGCAGTGCACAGTCCTTCTGACTTGATCTACATGGGACCAATTGTGGAACAGGGATACATATATAAGAAAATAATTCAGGTGATATTGGAGTGTTGGAGGTGTTTTTGTTATACAGAGTTGATTTCAGTACAATACAAGAGGAAGAGGTTCTTTTCAGTATTCGAGGAGGGATGACAGATTGGAAGTTATGTTTGGGATGGGCTCTTGCTGCTACTGAAAATAACTGTGGAGTCTCCAGGGAGTCTATTCAACTCTGCCATATCTATGTTAAAAGGAAAACATGTCAATTGTACTGAAGAACTTGGATAGGTTTCATAAAACCACTTCAGTGTGACTTAGTTTTTTATCAGTTTTAAAGAGTGATGTACCTTTTTCAGACAGGGTAGGGATATGAAAAGTAGATAAACCATTCCTTTATCCAAAGTGAAGGAAAAAAAAGTAGATTAGGAAGAGCATGGAAAAATATACTGTAAATATAAGTTTTACTGCATGTACTATCTTCAGCGCTGTCTTTGGTGACCAGCTTTCCACTGTCGTGCTCTGTGGGCTGCAAAGTGACTGTGGAAGTTTGCTCAGAGTGACCACATTTCAGACTTTGCATGGATATAATACCAATTACATGAGACAGCAAAGACTCAGACCCAGGTATGGGCTATGTACAAATACTCAGTAGACTCCCTTCCAGATTCAGGGCTTTTCCCTGCTCAGGGCAAATGATCCTCAGCCCAATAGGCAGATGCTCCACTTAGTCGTTCCATACTTTTCTTGGCCAAAATATTTTTCCCTACATTGGAAAGTGCACCTTTAAGATTAACCAATGAAAATGATTTTTAAGATGCTTTATTTGCCCTTGACAGAAAAACTCTCTATTGGAAGACATTGTGTCACGAAATGGGAGCTGTGGTTTAGGCTCGGTCATGCTGCTCCTAACTTTTCCCTGCATGACTGCATTGTAGCTTGAATTGATCATGGCAAGCAAACTGAAGCTGTTAGTTCATTTAATCGTCAGTTCTGTGTCTGTGCAGTAAGTCAGTCAATGATTCTTCTGAAATGACCGCTGCTACATTACATAGCTGCTCACGTGGCCATTGGATGTGTATTGATGAGGGTAATGGAGTCACTGAGCCTAGCTCACATCTAGCAATGTCACAGCTCTCCAAATATTGGCCATGATGGTGATCAATTCTGCACAGTGATTTGTTCTGCACAGTGTCCTGAAAGCCCAGGCAGTATCAGAATCCAATGTACTGGTTTGGATGGTAAAACCCGCAAGGCTGAGGAGGCTATGTGAAACTTGAAAGGAGACAGTAAACAGCAAAACCAGTGGTGTTGATGGTGGTACAGGATGCACAGGCTATTTTTACCGTAATTTAGATGCAGCATCACTTGGGATACCTTAAAGTGTGAATTTAGTAGTGCTTTTTAAATTATTGAGCTTAACAATAATATTTTAATTAAAAATAACTTTACGATGAACTTTGCTGGCCATTCTGAACCTAGAAAACATAGATGATGAATTTTTTATGAAACAGATGAGAGGGGAGTTTTGATGAATGTTAGAAAGACCAGCAGCAATCTTAGAAGTTAGTCTAGGGAAAATTTAATTTGCCCTGAGTGCAGCAATGGACCTGTTACTCATCTGAAAACATCTTGTAGAAAACAGCTGTTAGGTCACTAGTTCACCTCACCCTGAAGATAGGATTTCTCTTAACTGCATTCTCTCTTGAGATGTTTTAATGTTATTTTGAAAGCTAATTTTAATTTAACACTCTTTTCCCTCTTTTGCATCTCTAATGCTGCTGTTAATAATCTCTGCCTCTTGGATGTTTTGCAGCATTTACAGACTCACCATTTCTGATCACTGACTACCTCGGCTATATCTGAAGGAGTGATTAGAGATGAAAACCTGTGTATTCCACTAGTAACCCTTCTCTGCCTCCTTTGCATCTAAAGAAAATTGTCTTTTTTTAACAGCTTCTTTTTCTTCCAAGATTACTCTCTCTTTGCCAATCACTTTCCTTAAAAATGTCGTTGAGACTTATCTGGGGGACGTAACAATCATCTTCATCAAAGGACAAGAAAGAACAACCTGTAGCATCAGAGAATTATTCCTCACATGTACAGTTGGATAAGACAAGATTCATGCAACATCTCAGAATAATTAATTTTTTTCAGAGCAAAGGTATTTGATTGTTATTTACATAGGTAATCATTCCATCATTCTAAGAATTCTTCTAGCAAACGGGATTCTGTGTATAAAGTGAAAACTTCATATTCCTGGGCGAGAGGTCAGTGATGATACTTAGTGTTGTATAAATGAGCTGGGATAATGATAAGTAATTTGCAGCCACCTGGCACTGTGTGAACCAGCCAGAGAAACATGCCTGGGGTGTATTAGGGAG
The DNA here is from genome assembly GCA_013400175.1 of Phainopepla nitens. Classification (NCBI taxonomy): domain Eukaryota; kingdom Metazoa; phylum Chordata; class Aves; order Passeriformes; family Bombycillidae; genus Phainopepla; species Phainopepla nitens. The sequence goes on from VXBQ01015435.1 coordinate 845,545, forward strand.
AAATTACACAGTTGCATATTTTTTTATGCTGAGATCAACTCTGGGGCCTTGACCAAGAATTAGTTCTTTCTCAGAATGAAAAAGATTTAAAAAGGTGTGTTCCATTGGGCAGCACTGGAGCAGTACTTGGCTAATGAAGGTGCTCTAAGCCTATGGAAATGTTGGGAGTTAGTCTTGTTTCCCTGCTGCTTACTGTGCTGAAACAAGACCATTATAGGACAAATGCAGTGTATCCATGGGAACCTAGAACTCAACTTTAAGAAGCTGTTTAGAAAGAAACTGGTTTGGGTTTTTTTTTGTTTCTTTAAAACTAATTTTATAAGTAGTATTTGCAGAACTTAACAAATGGTCTAAAAATGCTACTTTATTGATGTACCTAGGGAACAATCGGTATGCAATGGTACTTAAACAGGATGTTACATCTGGCTTACCCAAATCAGGATTATTTTGTCAGAATAAGGTCTGATAATATGAATAAGTATTTTCAGGATCAGATTGCACTCTGCACTGGAAATTTCTCACAGTTAATGGTTCTTCCAGCTAGTCATTCACTGCCAGGAAAGCCATCTTTATTGATTATTATTGTGTATTAATGGATCTATCAGATATTTATTTAGCAAATTTCTTGGTTAAATTTTCTTTATTGAATTCTCCCAGGGTTAAATGAGCTGCAGAAGTGGAAATAGGCGGTCCTCTTCTGCTAGATCTGGGTATTTAATTGTATTTTCAAAATATCAGCTCTATTACAGGAGCATTTGGAACAGACATCTGGATTCAAATAATGTAGTGGATTTCAAGACTTTTTATTATATAAGGATTAACTCAGAAAACAGATGGATGGACTATGTCAAGAATCCTAGCATGTAGGGAATCATAGGAGGGCAAATTTTCAGTAAAATTTAAAAAACCTGTCATCAGAATTGTCTGTGAAGAAGTCAAAACTGTGCTACTGCTGTAGTGTGTGCAAATGGGAGTTTAGGAACAAAGAAGTTTAGTAATTTCCTTTAAACTGATTGTGCCAATACATGACAGGTGATTGGATGAATTTATCAGTGTTCTAGATACAGCTTTTAGTTGCTGCTTCACATTATGAACAAAGCCATTAACTGAAACATAGCTACATTCACTGAAATGAGTTTCATTCATGAAGATGTTTGGGCACATTTAATGCCTTTTTGCTTTGTGTAAAGATGGCAATAAATTTTTCACTTTTGGTAATATTTAAATCAAGCTTCTAAGTTAACTCAAATGATTACTTTGATGGAGGAGCAGGTTTTAGCATCCAACCAAACCCTCTTTTTTTTTTTTTTTACATAAACATTTTTTATGGCAGGTTTGTTTTTGATAGCACCTTGTGTAAAGACAATGCCTTCAGGAAGAAGCATTGGAATTTTAGGATTGTTTGAAACAAGTGTATATGGATATGTTATATGTCATGACTATGCAGCCTCACATGGAGTTGGATCAAATGGACTTGAAATAATAATGGACCAAACCTGGAATAAAATTCTCTAATATTTCCGTGGACATGATTGCATGTGAAGCGACTTCAGAATGAAGCTCATGATTCTGAACCTCTTTCCTGAATATATGTGCGAAGATACTTCATAAAACAAATCATAGTGGAGGACTTCTTACAGTGTATGGAATTACTCACACAAGGCTACACAGCAAGATGTAATTTAACCTCATGCATGTGTTCTAGGATTTGCATAGTTAATTTTTACTGCGGTTAAATCTGATGGTAAAACTAACTTGTGGATCAAACAATAATTGCAATGAGGGGGAAAGTTTATGTAGTGTTTTTGCTACCTTGTCGTGTAATAAGATAAAATATCAAATGAACAATATTTGCGGAGTTACTGTCACTTCTCATCAGTCTATCATATTTTGATCATAAACCTTAGAAATTTAAACTTGAGGTAACAAATTTTGGCATTAAAAACTCGGTATTTACTTCTCAGTAATTGATCCAGAATAAAGTAGAATTTTGAACTGCTAGAGAAATAAAGCAGTTGTTCAGAATGTGTGAATTCACTAAGTTCTGTTTTGGAAGCACTTGTCAGAATCACTGTTTTTTACACAATCAGTTGTTACATAAAGGCAAAACAGGTTCTAAAAATTAGGCTAGTTGTTACCTAGCAAGAATTGTTACAACTGATTATCTTTATGCCCACACTATGAACTTCAGTATCCTACTTTTCATACTAGTATTTAATATGAATTTTCAGGCAAGGGGCTGGCTGCCTTCATTTGAAAGTTAATTTGGATGAAAGTAGGGTTTGCATTTAAAGCACAAAAGCTTTATATGTGAACCTTTCTTTCTTACTTTTCTAACTGCATAAGTGCATGTGCAGACAGTTCTAATTCAGGAATCAAAATGTCTTCTGGTTTCACTTAATCTACTTTTAATAGTAGTGTTTAGCTTAATCTTTCATTGAACAGGAACAGGTCTACATACCACTCCACCTCTAAATGATGTTGGAAAGGGAGTAGCTTTTCTGAATAACTAGTATTAATTTTAGAAATATTTTTGCAACTATTTAGGTCTAAGTTTGATCTCAGCATACATTGACATGTACTGCAGCCTTTCAAACCTCAAGTCTAAATTTTTCATCTCATCAAATAACAGGCTACTATTTAAATGCTCAGGAGACTGGGCTCCAAAACAGAATTGAAGTTGTACTGAATGTTTGTGACAGAAGTGTAACTTAGATTTGTGGCTTTTACCAATCTCAAGCTACAATTAGTTCTCTGATGGTTATGGGTATAGTAATAGCAGTATTTAACCAAAAAAGAGGCAATGATGATACTCATTAATTGAACAAATTGAACCACTGATTGTTTTGATACAGAGGAAATGAAGGCATGTGCACAAATTCCATCAATCTCACTTCCATGGTGCTATGACTTAGGAATAATTTCTTGTGTCAAGACTTAAAGCTGTCAGCTTTAAGGAGCAAGTCTTGTTATCTCCAAGTGTCTGAACTGCGCTCAAACAACTAGAACTGTTGGTTGAGAGCTTTAAACATAATTGCCAAATGTTATATAAGCATCTTTTTGGCATTTCCATCAATTCTGAGAGTTAAAAATAAAATCTTTGCACTTAGTCTTTTGAGGAACTCAAGTCATTATTTTTTCATTCTTTATTTTTTTTTAAATGATATTTAAGATCCTTATGCAGTTATTAGAAAGGCTGATATGCATACCTGGGTTACTCTGAAGGTCAAATGCTGTGCATATTGAACATTTCAAGCTGCTGTCCTGCTTAAGTTCCAAATCATTAGCTTAGCAAATGGGAGCCTAAATATAAGCTAAGTCAATAGGGAGGAAAAAAAATCCACTGCATAGTATGTCTAGTGATAGAAAAAGCTACAGAATGCAAATATAAATTTTTAATTCAACATTCTGTAATTTAAAAAAAACCAACAAAACCCACACCACCTCCACTCCCCTCCCCCCTGACAAGCTTGCAAAAACTAGGTCTGAATTCCCAGTGGGAATAATGAGCAACAGAAAGAGTGAATGCTGGGAGAGTAGAATGCAATTGTATTAGTCTCCATCACAATGGGAGGTAAACCCAAATCATTTATAAAACGTAAATGCTGGCAGAACACAGGGAGCTCAGAGCACCACACTGCAGGTGTGATTTATGAGGCTGGGGACTGGCTATAAATCAAACCCTTTTGTTTTAAATAGTACTGCTTCAACGCAGGAGATCAGTTTACATGTAGAGGAAATGATGAAAAAAATGCAGTACATTGCATCCCAAGAATATTAGAGAATCAGCTTTACAATGTGACTATCAGGACCACGCTCAGACAATGGGTATCTGATGCGCAATTTAACCAATGCTCCCACTGCTGAACAGAGTGCCCTAATCTAGCAACTCAGGTTTGTTTCAAATGTATTAATCATGGGATCTATTTTGTGAGACCAGCTGTTAAAATCGTTGCACTTAGGATCAGGACTGTATTGGCTATTCCTGTTAACTAGTTAGAGGTGTCCTTTCATGCCAGCAAAAGCCTTGCCTGTTTCTATGTTATCTGTATTTTTCCTTAATTCTAAAGGTTGATGGGTCTCATTATTTAGTGGCCTTGTCCTATGGAAATGAGTGAATAAAACAATTAATTCCTAAGGATTCAAATGGAGAGTAGGCATCCTGCGAAGTTCTGCTCAATTACAGCAAAATGCATGTCTGGCAAGGAAAAGTGCTTTTCTCCCTCTATTGGTGATATAATTATCAAATGGAAGAGATTTTAAAGGTAATGAGCAAAATGATTTCTTCTGCTCTGCTTTCTGGATCTGCCAGAGTTTATCTTGGCTGCATGTTTTGCATTCATTTTACATGCATGCCACAAGAGCCTATGCTATATGCATAAAACCACATTTTAAGTATCGTGAAATGTGGCCCAGAGAAGTACTTTAAAAAGCTGAGAGAATGAAAGGCCTACATAAAGGTAGGTACAGCGGTTCTATAAGTTTTCAAAGAAATTTATAGTGAAACAAAAGCTGCATGTGTTGCACTTGTGCATATCGTGACCATTTGATGTGATGGCATTATCATGGAATTGTAGAATGGCCTGGGTTGAAAGGGACCTTAAAGAACATCCAGTTCCAACCTGCCTGCCATGGGCAGGGACACCTTTTAATAGACTAGGTTGCTCAGAGCCCCATCCACCCTGACCCGAAACGCTTCCAGGAATGAGGCATTCGCAACTTCCCTAGGCAACTGGTTAAAATACCTCAACTGCCCTCACAGTAAAGAATCCCTTCCTCAATCGAATCTAAACCTACTTTGAAGGCATTCCCTCTTGTTCTGTCACTATATGTCCTAGTAAAAAGTCCTTCTCCATCTTTCTTGTAGCGTCTCTCCAAGTACTGTAATGTCACAATTAGGTCATCCCTAAACCTTGTCTTTTCCAGGCTAAACAAACACATTTCTTCAAGCCTTTCCTCAATAGCAAAGTTGCTCTATCCCTCTGATCATCTTGGCGGCCCTTCTTCAGACTGACTCCAACAGGTCCATGTCCTTCCTGTGCTGGGGACCCCAGAGCTGATGCAGCACTGCAGGAGGGGTCTCACCAGAGCAGAGCACAGCAGAGGGAGGGGATTCCTGCTGCCCACGCTGCTTTGGATGCAGCCCAGGACACGTTTGGCTTTCTGGGCTGCAAGGGCACATGGCTGGGTCATGTCCAGCCTCTCATCCACAGCACCCCCAAGTCCTTCTTGGCAGGGCTGCTGTGGATCTCTTCATTGTCCAGCCTAGATTCATGCTGGGGATTGCCCTGACCCAGGTGCAGCACCTTGCACTTGGTGATGTTAAACCTCAAGAGATTCACTAATAATTTAGCCATGTGAATGTAAGAAGTTGCACTGATGAGCAGAGTGCCTTTATGTAAGCAATGAGTCAAGAGACATCCTACCTTGAAATGTTCGATTACTTTCCAAGAGTCCAAACTTCCCATACTATGGAAACACATGTGCACAATTTCCAGGATTTTTTTTGAGGTTCTGGTGTTGATAAAGGCAATATCAGCTATTGCTGGAAGCATTAATATCAATTGCTTGAGAGAAGAAAGTATCATTCTGTTGAGATAATAGACTTTTTTTCTTACTTATTATTTGAAAAACACATCTAGTGCCACAAATTTATGGGGCAGTCTGTAAATGTAAAAACATATTCACTCCTCAGTAGACCTTGCAGTCTAAATCAGGCCAATATATGAAAAAGATATATTGATGATGAACAGAGAAAAGAAACAAGTGACTAAAATTACTTTTACCAATTTCTTTCCAGCTGATAATGGGCCAGACTTTTAAAGGTATTTGGCCTTTTGTTGTCTGAAGATTAAAGAGCTTAAGTGTCTTTAAAAATACAGTCATTTTAAATATAAAATCTAATGCACTACAAAAAGCACATTATGTGGGCGTTGAGCAAAAGTGGCTTTGTGTTTTATGAATCTTGCATTGTCCTGGACACTAGAATCAATTTGGATACATAGCCTTGAAAGGGGCCTGCCCCAGTTATGTAGTCCTCTCAGGTTGCAATGCTATCTGTAAGCTTTATAAAAATTTGCTTTGTGACTGGATTCCTGGAAACTCCTTCTATCTTTGCTGGGTTTTTTTGTTTGTTTGCCTTTTTTTTTTTTTCTTTTTTGTGAGACAAACACTCTGTCTCCTTTCTTTATCTTCTGTGCCCTGTGAGAGAAATAATTCTGTGGGTCAGAAGTAGTGTTTTCAAACCCATTTGTGCAAAGCTTTCTGACTTTTAGACAAGTAAGTAACTCAAGGGACCTTGTTGCAACATGTAGGAATATATATAATTAAAGCTGGTTTAAACATTGAGTTTCTTTACCATTACAAAGGTTAAATATATGAAAAAAGCAAAAGAACATTTATATAGCAGAAGTGATAATAAAGGGTTTACATCTGCAGCCTCTATGAACAGGGGTGGCTGTGGCTTTTCCTATGTAGAATCATCAGGAATGGATGGTAATTACCAAGTTCAAAGCCTATTGTCTCCTCTAGGAAACCAACTTGTTTTTTTGGGGTTGTTTCAGAATGACGTGATGTCTGATGACTCTGTTCCTTTTATAGGACTTCTTGATATGTACTGAATTCTGACCAAGGATGGAAAGTAATTTTTTGTGAGCATTTTAATAGAATGATGTTTAATAGATCTAGCAAAGGTTGAAGGCTGATAATGGTGACTGATGGAGTACCACAGAGAAAAGAAATCTGAACACTGCTCTCTGAAGAGGCGAAGGGAGGAGTGAGGTAATAAGACGTTTCATTGCCCAGTTGGGGTTGACAGAAGGCAAGATGATTTTGCTGATCAAATTGTGCTCAGAGGACAGGAGGCAGTGAATATTTTACATACATGCAGTAGGTGATAGGAGAGATTTGTTCAGTGATGTAGGAGGCATTATGGTACATACAAAGGTGTCCTTCAAAGCTGATGTATACTTTTTCCTGTTATGGGGGCTGACATGTCGAATGCCTCCTACAAATCTTGAGTCCAGCCTTGATGTGTTTTGCTTGGTGTATAACCTTGTTAAGCCAATGGGTATGGCACTGAGGTAACATCACAGGAGAGTTTTTTGCATTCTGTAGCTGACAAAGGGAATGTCCTGGATGTTTAGAATTTATTCTAATGTTGTGGTTATAATTTCTGGTAGGTGTTGGCTTGCACAACCTATTTCAAAATGTCTGCTCCAATGGCTGCAAGCACGGAATGTTCCAGGGGAGCTTACACAGATACACCTGCTCTCTGTGGGCAGGGTGTGTAGTACACAAAGGATGATTCATGACCTTTGCTTCTGAAACCATACCCTTCCACATAGGAAGCTCAAGTAGGTCATGTACTGAAGGGAGCCAGGAAATGTACATGCATATGTGATGTGAATCTGATAGCCTGTCTAGTAACCAGGAGTGGCCACAGATGTGCATCCCAGTTTGGCAGATGTGTTTATGCATTTTCTGAGATGTTACAGATATAATGTGTATATCAGACCTTACAATCTGACCTTAAAAAGTAGATGCCTTTAAAGGTTTTATTCAAGTTCCTTGTGATACAAATTAGTTTTCCAACTTAATCAGCATTTGTGACTTGATTCAACAGAGCACTAAAGACATACTTATGGCAATCACCATTCAGCAAAATTTTAAACGTTAAGTACATGCTATGGGAACAGAGCTTAAAATTCAGTATGGGTTTACATGCATTGCAAAACTGGGTTTTGACTTTGAGTCTCTGAATGGGAATATTAGTCATGAAAGTTTGGTTCATAGTGTGAGATTTCTTCTTTCTTACTCAGGAGGGAACTGGCATAAGAGGTGTCGCTGGAAACCACGGCTACCGGTGAACAGTTACCAGGATGTTTTAGCATCCTTTTTGAAATAAAAGCTAAACATGTGAGTAGGTATAAGTTAAGCAGAAACAGGTTTTTTAACATTTGGATATTAAAAGAAGTATTTTTTTGAAGACTGACATTTCAGTTTCAAAATTACGTGAAAAATTTGTAATTCAGAAATCGTGCTGTTATTTGCAGCCCTCAGGGTCCATATGCCTGCAGACAGACGCTCCTTTTTAAAGTAATTTTTCCAAGATCCTGGGTTTGTAAAAATATAAAATAAATGAACAAATAAAGGCACAAAACACATGTGTTTTGATATGCTTCACTCTTTTTCTAATATTACCCTGTAGGATGCAATAAAGACATGGAATCAAACTAAAGGGATCAGAAATATCAGAGATAAAGTCTTTAATTTATTCTTTGTTAGAAATATAGACCTGAATCAGTGCATTGGAGGGTGCCTTGTTATTGAACCCTAATGCAAGATAGAAATGCCGTGTTCAGCTCTGCTGCTAGTGGAATTCTGCAAAGTCTGCTCCAGAAAGTTCTTTGCAGGCTGAACACCGGACCTCATTTTGCTTCCATGTGCCATTGGCAGCAGCACTATCTTGCTACCTCCCCTGACACCTGCAGACTAGAGTCATCATTAGCTCCTAGCCAGGAGCAAACTGGAGAACCTGGTCATCCTTATCCGCTCTCAAAAATGTGCACTGTGAAGAATGTCATAGAATTGGTAACTTGCTGAAGTGGCTCAAATGCTCCATCCTGACATCTGCAGATGGCTCCTGAATTTTTAAGCATTTTTACACTTTAGCATTGGTAGTAATTAGTGCTCCAGATTAGAGCACTTTCTGGCCTGGTGCCTATCTTCAGATTTGCCAGAGAACATCACTGTGTGGCAATGGGATGATTCTTTCTAATTCTGTCTTTAATGTACCTCTGATAAATTATTATCATAGTCCAGTGATTTATAAGTTTTAAAGTAGGCTGTCTGGTGGGGACAGTGAGAGATGCATGGAGAATCTCACTTGACAGCCCATCTCAAGTCTTATAAGTTGCTGGAAGTAGGAGTCTGAATTTGTTCATAATTATGTATTTATGTTTTTAGTTTAATAGGTATGAAGAGTATAAGGCAAGGCAAGCAAACTATTGCTTCAAAGGAAAGTGTTTAGAAAAAGTTTGGGAACACCTGTTCTAATTACTGAATATGACATTTTAATTTCTAATTAAACTCTGAGCTAGAGAATATCTTCCACATATCTGTTCTGATGGTCACCCTCATACTATGGGAAAGAGCATGTTTTTGCTATTTTTATATGATTTGTTTAAAAGGTCCTTGTGAAATTTAATTTCTCTGTCTTTAGTTCCAACTGTGGTAAGAATTTCTTTTTTAAACCTCATGAATTAGAGAAACTTCCTATTAATTCCACAGTCATATCCCATTCTAGCAATACTAGACCCTTTTCCTTATGTGTTGTGTAATTGGAGATTGATCCAGTTTTGTTCTAATTACGAGAAGAAGCAGAAATCCCTCTAATTTCCAGAGCCTGCTCCACAACTTCGTAGACTCTGTGTATTCCAGTCACACTTTCTATCTATGCAAAATTTGGAATAAATGTATTGAAGTCAACAAAGCTGTTTTAGTTTAACATAATTTAATAATTTAATTTGAGACTGTCCTCAAACTTCAATATCCTAGCACTCATTAAGCATTCTTGTTTTGTTCATATTAGGATCCATCATAAAGAAATTGATTTCCCTCTGTTGACTCATCCAATTTATTGCAGAAGAACTCCATGTTCATTTGCCCATTACACAGTGTTTTGTGGGGTGAGAAAGAAACAAGCCAAAAGAAATCAGCAGAAGAACTAGTTATCATGTTGGATGAGGCTCTGCTCACATTTATTTTTGGTATAAATGCAGAACAGCTCCACTTCTCCAAGAGAAATTTATTTGCATTTGGTGGGTGAGGCTAACTCCAGATTAATACTCTGAGCCCCAAAATTCATCCTTTCTACCCCTTTTTGCTGCTCTGAGTTACAAAAGAGACTGCTTAAGATGATGTAGCATATATTTTATGATTTCCATTACTTACGCAGTTCCTCCTCCTACTTCATTGTTAGTTGTGTTACTCAAGTTGGGCAGCCAAATAATGTGTCTTCCATGTTTGTTAAAACTGCATTATAAATAGGCTGGGAAGAAATATTGCTGGAAAAAAGGAATTGGCACAGTCCCTTTTCCTCTCTCCAGTGGCAAACTGTTGATGACCACAACACAATTGGTCTCTGTTATCTGGAGAGCTTGACTATGTCGTTGTTTCTCCATCTGGATCCCTCACAGGGTTGCACAAAGCATGAGCATTTCAGTCAGGCTGCCACCATCAGTGTGCTGAATGTTGTAGAGTGACAGTGACAGAAGATGGGAGCCTTCTTCTAGTGCATTGCCCTGTGCTGTGAGCAAAATGGCATTCTTGGTGCAGCCAAATTGAAAACTTCTGTACAGTTGGCTCAGTCATGAATCTGCAGTGAGGAGTGTATTAGCTGGTAGATCTGTAAGTTGTGAATTGCATTGAGACTTGACATGACAGTAGGTTAAGTGATCCAGTAGTATTTTTGTTTTCCTTCTGTGTCACTCATTGTCTTCCTGTTTAGCTGCCCCACATGAAATATTCCCAACTCTGTCTTCAAGGCCTTACAGATGTTGCCTACACTGCCAGGTCAGCTTCCTGTATTAGTTTAGCAGCTTCATATCTGTCCCCTGCCTGCACCTTTATGCTTTCTCCCATGTGTTTTCTGTCCCTGGTAAAATTTTTCCCTAGAAAACCCTCCTGCTCTTGTATGTCAGTAATTCTTTGCTAATCTACCATACCTTTTGTGCCTTCCTCATCTATATCATTAGGACTGCGAGAAATGAAATAGTTTATTTTGGCTTGTCACAGGTGCTATATATTTAGCATGTTGGATAGGCTAAGATCAGTACTATTCTTGTAGCACTGTGCTTTTGAAAGTTGTGTACAAGATCCCTGTAGACCATATTAAAAAAAAAATCTCTGAATGTATCTTAATATGAATGGTGTGAGGACAGGGCCTGAGACCAGTACTTTGTGGCATGATCTGCAGCTAGACCAATTACAGCAGTCCTTTGCAGCTAGACATGTAGATATTGTAGATAAAGTGTTTATGCATTTATGTGATTCTGGGAGAAATATCTGTTTGGAAATTTTGAATAACAGTTTTGATTAAATTAGTGTTGCAGAGACTTTCCCTTTGGAATGATGATTTGTCAGTGGCTTAGAGTGAATCAAGAATTTTATACAAATACCAAACTGTTATTTAAAATGTGTCACAGCATTGGTAGGGCATCTCTGAGCTGGTGCTAAACTCAGCTTTCAGACTTATGGTGAATTCCCAAGCTCCATTTTGACTGGGTGGTTTGAAACATGGTCTCTTCTTTTGGCTTCCCTGGCAGTTTTCCAATAAACAGTCTGGCAGCCTGTTATGCTTTCACAGCTGTATTAGCCCCTTTGGTCTCCCCACCAAGCTCCTGATTAGTGTCAGCTCATCTTTGCTGAGAATGTTGGTCCTCCTGGAAAAGTCAGTTTACAATTTATTCTTTGGGCATGTGACAGCTGATAGCAAACAGACAAACACTCTTTGCACACCAGTCACTTTTTTCCTGAAATAGCACAAGAAATAACACATGCACTCATGTACATGTAAGGATATATAAGTGTACATGCATGTTCGTGAACACATAATTGTGTATTCATGCACAAAACTCTGTATGTGTATATTCCTAAAATGAAGGCTATATATGCTCCTTGCATTTTCTTTCTTCTGTTTCCTTACTGCTTTCAGGAGCTGTCTGTGTCCAAGCCTTCCTGTGCTGCACAGCACTTCATGGGCTTGGTGTCATTTGGTTCCTACTTCCTTACTTGGCCCACTGCCCTCTCCATTTTTTTTGTCTTGATTTCTTTCTTACTCAGCTTGCCCTTCCCAGCTTCTTAATCTGTGAGATTTTATCAAGGCAAAGTATGTGCTTCTGTAGGACTGTATCAATGCCTCATTTCATTCTTCTGCCTGTAGGAAAATTCCCAGGCTCTAGCTCTGGCAGCCAGTACAGGCATTCTGCCTTTTCCTAGATTTGAGTCTTCTCAGTCCCCTGCCCTTGTGCCCAGACAATAACCCTTACAAGAGACTTTTTCAATGATAGATTTTTTGGCCCCACTTCCCTGCTTATTAATACAAACTGTAATGAACCAAGGTATGGTGAAGACAGATGGACATAAAGTACAAGTGATGCCTACACTGAAGCTAGGCTTTTGTACAGTATGTAGATGTCTTGAATGACTCTTTAGAGACAAATATGAAGCTTTTGGAAAAAAGACTGACCTAGGGGGACTAAAAGGCCCAAAGTAAATTAGTAACTCAGAAAAAAACCTCTGAGTTTTGAGTATTGAGCTCTCAAGTTACTAAAAACCCCAAAGTCTTAAACAATACAGCATGGGGATAGTTTTAATTTTCATGCAGTAAACAGCAGTTTCAGGAGCCACTTGGTTTCAGATGAGCTGTATTTGACAGAAAAACTCAAACCGAAACCAGAGTGGACTGTTTATGAATGCACTTGGGCTGAAACTGAAGAAAAGCTTTCCATGAATCGCTCTAAGTGGAAACCACTGTCTTAACCTAGACGAGTGCCCTACTTCCTAGCTGAGACACCTGTCTGCTCACTCCCTGTGGACTAGCAGGATAGGATATGACCCTGAGTAAAGGGCTCTGCCTCAGATAAAGCACTGGGAAGGAACTAGCCTTCAAACACAAACCACTTTTTGCTTTTCTCCCCTGTGGGATGGAAGACAGGTGAAGTATAAACTGTTCTGAGATGAGAACCTTCTTTCTTCTGCAAGGTGTACTTGGCATATCTTGTCCCCATCCTGCTGATGCTATTGGGTTGTGCAGCCTTTGTGGGCAGCAAATTTTCGTGCAAGCCATTGGCGTGACCTCACTTGGCAGACCTCACTTATATCTTCTCTGCCTATATTTCTAGGGGCTCCCTGGGAAATACCTTCTCAAAGATATTTCAGTCTCATTTAGTTTTTTCAAATCTTCATTTTTTTAGAAAAAGTAGGAAGGTTACAAAGTGCTTCCCACACCATCTGATTTCTTGTAGTCTGCAGTCATTCTCCAAAGCACAGCCACTTGGATTGAAAAGTAAGGGTAGTTTAACAATGCACAAAAGCCTCACACCATGTTTATTGTCACAGTGCTAAGGAAAATTTTATCTTGTACTACAAGTTTATGGCCTAGCAAAGAATCTTTTTTCTAAACTTATGGCAAGTTTTGATTTTTATGTCACTTTCCAAAGTTGTAGGCTACTAAATAGCTGGATTATCTTTAATATTTTCTATTGTTGGATTTTATATTTTTCTGATTGAGAATTTAGCTATTTTTTCATGAAAGTTGGAGAACTTCTAGATCACCAAGTGATATCACTGTTAATTTTCATCTGAGCAGAGTCCAGTATATGTAAGTTGTTCTGATTTGTGCTGCTTGTTGCACACCAGCATCAGTGCTGACTGAATAAAATGGAAAAAAGCTCGAAGACTGACGACAATGCTCTGATATGTGACTGCTTTATTTCTGCTGCTCTTGCCCCATCAAATCCCATGAAATGTACTTGAAATCAGATATCCAGCCTGTTGTTGGTCAGGCTTCACCCAGGTTCTGTTGGAGAAATTGTTTGAAATTTGTATGTGTTTCCATGCTACTGTCAGCAAAGCCACAAAAGGAAAAACTGAGACAAAATAAAAAAGTCAAAGAACAGTAGTTTCTGCACAACTGGACTCCAGTTGCTTCACCTTCTTTGTGACTCTTTGCTGGATGTGCACCAGTATGTCTGTTTCTCTTGAATCGGGGAGCCCAGGACTAGACTCAGCATATCAGATATTTTTCACCATGCTGAGCAGAGAAGGATCATCTCTCTTGACCTGCTGGCAAAACCCTTCCTGATGCAGCCCAAGAAGTTGTTCACCTTCCTTGATGTAAGGGTGCATTGCTGTTGTGTGTTCAATTTTGTGTCCTCAGCAAGATGTTTTTCTGCCAATCTGCTTTCAGTCTGGTCAGCCTCAGCATATCTTGGCACATGAGGTTGTTCTTCTTCAGCTACAGGACTTGGCATTTCTCTTTGTTTGGACATCATGACTTTCTTTTTGGCCCATTTCTCAAGCCTGTTGAGGTTCCTCTGGATGGCAGCACAAATTTCTGATTCATCAACCACTGCCATTGGTTGCAAACTTGCTGTGGGTGCACTGTGACCCCATCATCCAGGTCCTTAGTGAAGAAATTAGACAGTATAGGTCCAGATATCAAAGCCATAATATTCCACCAGCAGCTGCTTTCCAGCTGGACTTTGTGCTGCTGATCAGGGCTCTTTGATCCCAACAGTTCTGCCAATTCTCAGTTCACCTCACTGTCCATTTAATCTAGTCTGTACTTGATCAGTCTGTCTGTGAGGCTGTTACAGGAGATAGTATTAAAAGCCAGGCTAAAATCAAGAGAAAGCCTCACTATGGTCAAGACTTTCAGGTCTGATTCTGCCAGGTGAGACACATTTTTTCCCTGAGTTATACTGCAGTTGAGGTCTTCTGTCCTGGACAAGTCACTAAGCCTCTTTCTGTGCCATGCTTTATGAAGCAGGGCCTGAGGTTATATATAAAGAAGGAAGGAATGATCTTACATAGAAAGTATTTTAATACTGTCAAGTATGATCAGTTTACATAATAAGATTCAAAAGCAAGAGTTAGGCATGGACAATTCATATTAAATATTTTAAATATAAAAATAAAATAAAAGTGTTTATAGAACAAGGGTGGTTTGTTAAAGCTTTTGAAATTCAGTGAACTTAGCATCCACAAATATTAAACATGTATAGTTTACCTTTAAGAGGAAAGGCTCTGCAGTGGGCATTTAGCTAGATCTGTACACCTACACACTGCAGATGGTTTAGTTTTATAAGAGATGAAACTGCATTTGGTGGAACTGATTAAATATAAAAACACCACCATCTGCCATTTATTCTAATATAAAATGGCTTGGGCAGATGCTGACATCTTTTGAGATGATTGATTCATCTCTGACAAGTGAAGATTCTCGGAGGGTTCCAGCTGCCCACTGCTCACACAATACCGCTTACGAGAGCAAGCGCCAATCACCGCACTGTTGGTTTGGATGTAGCAGGTGAACGAAGGGCACTTTAATAACCAGCAGCCTGGAATTCCTAACTACAGCAGTGGTGGGTTTTTTTCCTTCCTTTTCACTCCCCCCGCTACACGTCTGGTGCACATTAAACTGGGAGGATATTTTATGCACACAGTATACTGTGTTGGAGTGCAGCGATAACTGGAAGAGTGTCAATTTCTGGCACAAATAACTCTCTTTCATTTTTTAGAGTGGAAAACCATCAGATATGCTCCACATATGCTATTAATTTTAAAATTATTTTTTGCTAAGTGTCCATCAGGATTACATTTAAACTTCCTGGAATATTATTTATTGAGTATGACACCAAATGCTTTGTAATAACTTAAATAACAGATGTCTATCTTGTTTTATTTGATAACATTGTCACACTCTCTACTGGGGTAGTTCCTTAGGGTAGGTCTCCGTAGCATCATCTTTTTTATAGGTTTTGCTCAAACTTTTAGAACATGCACAATGAGTTATGGAAGAATTCTTAAAAAAATTCTCAGGACCAGACTGTGACATTCATACCCACACTGAATAGCTGCTTGCACCAACAGTAAGTCCTACTGCAGACAGACTATTTCTTATGAAATAAGGTCCTGACCCAAAGCTAGATTTGTGGTAACTGCTGTGGACTTTTGGTCCATTTCCAAGTGGGAGAAAGTGCAGCATAATTAGACTGTCATGCAATAAAAAACCAGATCCAGTCAGTCCTAACACTGCAAGTATATAAACTGCAGGACTTCTTCAGAATAGCTTAAAATAGGATGCTCTTTTTGTACATGTTAAAGTGTAATCTCTGAATGTGTACCCCACTCAGAAGTATCAAGTTGAACAGCTTCTTCACTATAAAATACTAGTTAAAAAAGGAAAAGGGTCTGTTGTTATAAAATGACATAAAAATGTGACAGTTTAGTGTTGTGCTGGCAGAGGACCGTATGGCACATATATATATAAATTTGGTCAGAGGGATACTGAGGGATTGTACATTCATTTGAATGTATCTGGAGTAAGTCCAATGAAGCCTGGAATAAGTGTATTGTACAGGGAAGTAGTTGGTGTTACAATATGGGTAAAAAATATTCTGTGGGGCATTTTTTAAAATATTGAGAGAAGCCAAAAGCTATATAAAAAGTATGGATTCTTATAATTGGTGCAGAATCTATTCTGATCACCTGTTACTGAAGGTAAGGCTATAGAGACTGTCATTTCATTGTTTAAAAAGGTAAGGGATTAAATTAAGCCAGGCAGATTTTTATCTGGCATAAGTTGGGGTTTGAAGTCAATGAAGCTAATCTTATTTTTTATTGGTAATATACCTAGGACAGAGGATTCAGAATTTTTTATTTTACAGTTCTTTTTATATTAACCCTCTTTTACTTATCATGTTTCCTTCTTTCAGATGAAGAATTCATTCAGATCCATTTACCTCAGCCCCCTTTTTCTCCAGGTGCTTTTTCTGTAGGAAGAGGCAATACAACATTTTGCCTCAGAAGAATCTTGTTGGTCCTTCCTGGCTACTGGCTTGTAGGAAGCACTGATGAATGCTCCCTGCTGTGAGAGGAGGACTCTCCCATCAGAGTTCCCGTGCTATTTCATCTAATGAACTGAGGAGCTGGGTGCTTGTAATTGCCTCTGCGGTTGGGTTTACTGCTGGGAAAGAGCAATGTTTATGTTAAACTCAAAAACAACACCTTAATTTGAGTGTTCCAAAGAATCTGGAAAAGAAGTGTGTTTTGGAAGTCAAAATGAAAATCAGAATCCTAATGAATAATGAAAATAGAATCACTTAATATATGGAATGTATATCTGACTTCAGGGAAAAGACTTTTTTCCCCAGTTTGGCTCCTGTTTCTTCTGATACAGAAACATTATACAAACCTTAAGTGTCTAATCCAAGAAACAGACACTAGAACCTTTACAATGCAAATTATCTGACTGTTCTATAGTGTCTTTCTTGCAAAAGAGTCCCAAAGTGATATACAAATTACATGCCGCCACTTGAATTAGTTCCTACACCACTGAATTTCAGGCAACTCTGGGAAGCAGAACATCTTCCTACCAGTATACAGAAGCATTACTCAATACTTTGTAGTGGCAAGCAGAAAATACAAGGGAGGCAAAACAACAAATAGGAGCAAAAAATAGGAACAAAACAAATAGAAAAGATGAAGCAGATATTGAAATTAAAATTCAAAGAGGACTGAGGAAAAGGATAAAATCAGCTCCACATTTTTCTTTGATTGCTGTCCTCAGAGCTGGTGATGCATATTGTTATTGATAACTATAGCTGAGTTTCACAATATTTGTCAAGTTCCTGGTCCCCAGGACTCTGCCAAGGGTATCTGGGGACTGCTTCTTGTTTCTGGCTCATAGACCATTTTTCTCTGCAGCCCTTCCACCTGTGTGTCTGAGGTTCCACAAAGAGACCTCCTAGTATAAGGGTGCTGGGCTACCTATACCCTGGCCAGATGTGATAATTTCAGAGAATGCTCTAGGTTTTCCTGAACAAGTTTGGCTCCTTGTGCCACCTACTCCACTCTCAGCCACCCCAGCGTCCAGCAACAGGTTTGGCTTGTGGAGCTAGAGCCTGGCTTGAACTTCACCGCTGCCATTGGCAGGGACAATCTCCTGGCTGCCACTGCTCCAGCCAGAGTGCCTCCAGAGGAGGAGGGACCAAAAAAAAAAGGATGAAGAGCGAAAAAGAAGTGAGTTTCCCACAAAAACAGTTCAACAAAAATCAGTAGTCCTCCAGAATCCTATATTTTTCTATTTCTTTAAACAAAATGTTTTGGATTTTTTATACAAGTTTAGAAAAGGAGACGTTTTCATTTCCTCAGGGTATTAGCATTGAAAGATGAAACATGAAAAATCCCTCGATCTGTCTGATTTTTCATCAGCTGAAAATTTTGTTTGACAATGCTAAAATTTAGCATACATCTGAGTTTTGAGTCAGGAGTTTTCTGTTAATAACACTGAAGTATTGTCATTGCAACTGCTGTTTCCCACCTAATTTCTCTTAAATGCTCTGTTCAAAAGAGGTTTGGTTGGATTTTTTTTGTTTTGGTTTTGGTTTTAGTGCTTTTAGTTTTTTTTTTTTTTTAATGGATGGATAGCTTGCAATTCACTCTTGTAAAACATTATGTTGGGCTAATCATTTCCAGAGTCTGCTTGAATGCAGTGTTGGTGACAGTGCTGTTGCTCTGTGCATAATAGTTCCTTCATTTGTGGGAGACATGCTTGGTAATTAAAAAAGTCTGTAAACAAAAGCTAAGGTGCAGCGTCTCAGCAGAGTGATGTGGAGTGACATTGCAGTAGATGATTAGCCTTCTTGGGAGCAAAATCAATGAAAGCAGCAGTTAGTCAGATGTCTTCTGACATAATTTTTCCTGTATGCAAGTGAAATATTTTACCGTAGTCTTAGGAGCTGTTGTTATTTTCTACTGGCTCTAAAGTCAAAATTTGCAAAAAATATCTGAAGGACTTAAGTGTGCTCCTGTGGGTGAAACAGTTGTATGGGATTTAGACAGCTGGGAAAAATACAAAGGGACAAAAATCTCATAATTTTCTCACCACAAACTCTCACTGAAACTTCCTAGGTTTCTTTTGTTGCTGCTGACTCCTTCCTTCCCTTGCATGCTGCTTATCTGGGTGAAGAATCATGGCTGGAATTTATAAATGCTTTTCTGTTGTGCAAAGGAACTTTGATAGCATGAAATGAATAACAGGTAATGTAATAAGAAAAAGTATCTGGCTACAGCTTTGGAAATGTAAATTCTTTTATCAGTCCCCCTGCTAATTGGAATTTCTGTTTGTTGTTTCACATTTAGTGGATTTCATTATAGTTTCCTTGGTAATTAGATATTTTAACTATAAATGAAAAATACCAGACAAAAAAAACCCAAAGCAAAACAACAAAACCCAACCCCAAACTATCAACAAAAAACCTTCATTAAGATGCAGTCAAAGTTGTATATAGATATGACTTTAATTAAAATATTTTTAGAATGTACTGTTAAGGAAAACAAAGGAAACAAATGAGCCACAAAAAATTGAAACACGGAAAAAAAGGACCCTACCCGGTCCTTCCCAGACACTGCAAAGACATTTGCCATCTGTGCTGTGTTTGGGAGGAGTCCACATCCGAGTGAGAGCTTGAACTGGGGGCCATGTCCAGGAGGTATTTGCCTCTCCTGCTTAGTCTCTTGGTGGTGCCTCTTTTGGATTGCCTTCCTTCTGTGCATTCTGTACTCAGCTCCAGCAGCAGCCAGCTCCCAGGCTGATGTGGGCTACCAGATACTCCCTGCCTTGTTTGGATACAGTAGAGAAGGTGTCAGAGGAGGATTTTTGCATCATTTGTCAAATGTCCATGTGGAAAATTCTTCCCCAAATGATGTTGTTCCAGGCAGGTGGAGAAAGGAATTTGTAGACCTGAGGAGTTTTTTAAATGGAAGGTCTTGTGACTTTTTTCATGCTTTATGGATTTTTAAAAATATCTATGATAGCAAAGGTATGATGAAAGTGGTTTAAAAAAAATCTGTGTTCCTCTGTATAATTTCTTATGTGAAAAATGAGTATGATGCATTGCATTACTGTGCCCATAGCACAGAGGTGTTCACAGACCTGCCCCTTACACTTTTATTGATACTGCAGAGCTAATTGCTATCAAAAAATGTACTTTGGAAGGCATTTGCAGCTTCATATTTAGAGCTGGGCTCAGACATAGAGGAAGGAAAACTATTTCACAAAATGTTCATTCTTTCTGGGGCTGATTTCTGTCTTATTAGCCCAAGGAAAGGAAACCCAAGGAGAAAGTATCGTAGACAGATTTGAGTCCAAACTTTTCACCAAGGTTGACTTCTTCTCTGTAAGTGAGGCCTGCCGGACAGAGGCAGTAGTGTCTGGAAGATTCTGAGTCTAGATGCTGGTATATGAAAGCAGTTTGTCTTTAGACAGGTGGAAAAAAACCATCATTCCATAATCCCTCATTTACTTCTTTGTCCTGTGGGAACGCCCTCATTTATTAAGCTTTCAAACCAAGTTTTATTTTTTTTTCCTTTTGTGAGATTAGATAGCTTTGTACTGAAAACATTAGATAAATATTAAATATACCAAAATCCAAGTGAATCAAAAGGAATGACATTTTCCTCTAGCTGAAGGTCAGCAAGAACACTGAGTGCATCGCCATGCTCCCAGAATTACCTTCTTAATTTCTAGGGTCTCTCTGCAGCTCAACCTCCTCCCTTTTTTATCACCCTTTCTATTAGTTTAGTAATATGCTGTCATCCTGATTTTTCTTAATTTTGCTTGTGATATTACTTCTCCTTTTCCTCCTCCTATGGGAACAGATTTCTTCTGCCATATGCCCATTTAAACGTGATTGTAGTGTCTGAACATCTTGTGTGCTTAGCCACAGCTTCCCTTGGGGTTCAATTGAGGCAGAGTATGTATGTGACCTTTAAAGCCATGTCAATGTGAGACTCTCTCAGCACATGAGTCTTTAAAGCCTGGATGTCTATGCTTTATACTAACAAATTTGACCAGCATGCCTTTTTATGAGGATATCATCATTTTGGGCAAATTCCAGGTTCCATATTTTAAATCAGCATGTAGAGCATTTTTAAAATCTCAATTTCCCAAAGGTCAAGTTCCAGTAGATTAAAAATGAAAAAAAATCAAAGCAGTTGTTATTTTACTTATTTCTTCCAGCAAATTTGTAGTAGCAACTACTTGAACGTGACTAATTGGCAATTTGTAAAGTGGACTGTTCTCGGTAGCAAAGTTTTAAGTAAATCAATGCTGTAGCTGTTTCCTTATTATGACAATTCTTTAAAGTGTGACAAGGTTGTTATAGGAAACAGTGAAAAGTCCCTGCATTTCTGGGGATAATAGATTTTGTATTTGTAGCTTAAGTAATCTTTATTTTCACACTTTTTTTTGCATGCACCAGAAATAGGATTGTTGGGCAAACAGTGAGCTGCCCTAATAGTCCTGCCATAATGCTTTACTGTGCTGAAGTCTCTTAAAATCTCTTCAGCTCAATGAAAACCACTTCAAAAATATCCTTAATTTGGATCTTGTGTCATGCCACAGCATTATTGCTGAGCTTTACTTTCCCAGAGAGTCTCTGACATTTCAGCACATAAACTGTCCAAATTTCGGTTCATTGCTGATGTATAAGTTCTTAAATATAAAAAATCAGATGTGTCACCAATACGTATAAACCAAAATATTATAGCACTTGCCTTATGAGGCAACAATATATGGGGTCTTAGGGTATTTTGTTGTGCAGCTGACTGGAGAGACTGAGAGAAAGTGATGATTGATTTGTACTCTGAAGTAGAAAATAAATGTTAAATTTCAATTAAAATTTACAGTATGTTCTAGTAATATAAGCATAGCATACATTGTACATGTATTGAAATTAACCCTACATTACATAAGTATGTAACACAGGAAATTTAATACTAAAATGAAACATTTTAGGCTAAGAAAATACATAATTATGACATCCATCCAAAGGATATTAACTTTTTGCTCAATAGTGCTATATATGATGCAACTGGATTTTGACTGTAAGAATTTTAATTCACCCATTAAAGTTAGGCATTTCAATATTCATCTTCCAGCTTAGCTTGGTTAGTTGCTTTATGAAATATAGGTACGTGACCATTTTGTTGCTTTCTAATCCTTCATTAATGAGAATTCCTTATCTAAGAGCTCTCAGCTTTGAAATATTTCTAAATATAGAATTCGTCCCAGATCTAAGTTTTGTAGAGTAGAATGTTTTCTGCTGAAAATGTAGTAAATGAGAAATGAATAGCATTTAAGCAGAATACAAAACCAGCAGCTGGAATTGGCAAATATTGCACACTGGTTTTAGTCCTTTCGTTGTTTTAACTTAATAGTGAGGAACTGGGAAGAGTTGTGGGCTTTGTGGTGCAGATTAGGAAGAAAATTAAATGCTAGGGGACTTGTCACTAATGTTTCTAAATCAGCAATATTTTCAATGTTTATCACTTTCTGAATCTGATTATAGCATATTTCTGCCCGATGAAGAACTCTATTGATTTTCCTCCTTGGAAGCAATTTTTGGGGGCGATTCTCAAGTGGAGGAGCTTGAGCAATGGGTAAATCTTTTGGGAGGGGTAGGTTTTGTAGACTCATGATGTGTGACAGCCAAGCTTATATGTGGACTGTTTGCCCTATCATGCTACTGTTAAACTCAGAATTCCTGGGAACACCATCAAATTGGAATAAAAGTACCTCCTTCCCCTGCAAACACTATTATTTATTTTGGTCTCCAACAAAATCTTTGAGTAGCATTTTTTTCTTATGCATACTCATTCATAATGAACAATATTTCTTATTGCCTTGCAAAAAAAGGGCATCAAAGTTTGTGTTTTCACAGAGAGCAACTAATGGGAAAGACAAACACCTCTTATTTTAAGAGAATATCCAGACACAAACTCACTGGAGTACAGTTGCAGGTGATGTGTAGGTGTGTGTAGGGGTGAGGGGTGGGTGTTATTCGTGCAACAGTGTTGCCATGGGGGGGATCCCCAGAGTGAGTGGCTCTTTTCCTCCTCAGCTGCTTGGCTGAACCTCAGGGGGATTCTGGGGCAAATGAAAACTGCTTGTGAGTGGGCAAGGATCCCATCCCTGCATTTAAGTGATAACACAACTGAGTGACTGCATCTGCATCAGAAGGGAGTGTGCTTATGTTGTTAATACTGGCTCACAGCTAAACTTTGATTTTACTTGCTGTCTATATGATGAACTACAGTCAAGATTTTTTTCTTCAGTGATATTATCACATTTTTATTTGATAGTAAATCAAAAGTATGCTTCCTTTTAATTAATATTACATTCTCCTACACATAATTTTCTAGTGTAAAGAAAGGTTATCTAGAAGGTGAAGGGCCAGAGAGAAAGATGGTATCTTGTAGCTTGAATTAATCTAAAAAAAATAAATAGATTTTTAGAGAAGAGAACAGTATGAGTCTGGCCTGAACTAGATCAGGCCGAATATTCTTCTGAAGAAGAAATAAAGGGCTTGAACTTTCTCCCACTGAGAGCAATTACAAACCTGCAGTTTACTATAATAGCTGTATATCATAGGGGCATAATAAATTTAAGGTCTGAGATAATCAAGAGGGACTGTGTAATCTGCCAATGCTTCTGAAAGATGCTTTTGTAAAATGCTAGGTAGGGAGAGCCCTACACTACCCTGTTATCAGAAGAAATAAGTTTAAGCCACTTTCTTGTCGCACTTAGATTTCAGAAAAGAGACAACCTTTTTTTTTTGTGTACTCTGTTTTGAATCCTTTAAAATATTAGTAGTACTGGATTGTAGAATTTTGTCAGTATATTGTGTGAGAGAAAAAATATGTACATAGCTTTTCTACTGTGGAAAACATATTAAGTACATTATAAATATATATGGCAGGGTTACCTACTAGCACTAGGAGAGTCCTTTGAAAAGAAAATCTGGAGGTTTTTTTAGCAGAGGCTGTATTTTCTGCTAAACAAAATTTGCTCAGAAGACGTATGTGTTCAAATGCCACTGAAGACTGTTAAATTTGAGTGAGAGGGTTACATAAATTCTTATTAATTATTTTGATATTATTTTTGAAAAAAAATATTATAAATTATTTTTATGGTCTTTTTCCCCTGTTACATTTTGCAGCTTTTGTATTTCAATTGGTATAATTTGTGAACATGAAAATACGTGTTGGATCTCTAGTGAACAGCTGATGGATAAGAAAAAATAAAAAAAAGTGTTTCAGCTTATTCCAGATAAAGACGTCGATGTCCGAAGTTAACACTGAGCTAATGTGCTTTAAATTTTAAGCAACACATATGAGGTTGTGTGTGGAAACGCTGCTGTGGATGCTAGTAATATAAATGGGTTTTAACCTATTGTGTTGTGTTTCATACAGGCAAGTTCTGTAAACAGCTGGCTAACGGGCATACACTAATCCTGCTCTCCTAATAACAATTGGATTTTACTTTGAAAGTGAAATGAAGCCATGCATAATATGTCATAAATATATATATATATATATACATTTTTATACACATCAGTTTTTGAATGGTCATTTCTCATTAAATTTTCTGAAAAGATTGGGTTGATTCATATGCTTATTTAGCATATACATTTGTATGGATCAGGATTTTATCTGCAGACTGAGAGTCTCCAGTGCTTAAGGGAAAAACTGAGAGCTGAATGCCTAAACCTGTTTCTGGTTAAATGTTATCCTTGGTTGTCTTCAGGAGCACAGACTTTGCTGCCAATATTTTTTCTACAGTTTTCCTAGTTTGTGCATCATGTTTTCCTTATCCTTCCCTAGACACAGCAAAAATGGGCTCCGTTTTATAAACACAGTAGTCAGCAATTCCTAGAAAAGTGAATATTTGTTTTAAAAAGGAAAATCTTGCAAGTGAATTATTTAAAATTCAGAAGTTTCTAATTTTCTATTAATAACTGGAAAATTGAGGTTTTTCCATTGTCCGTGGTGTTATAACAGAGCACAGCTAGAATGTTATTTCTTTGGCGTATTGCTTTGGACCTTTGGGGTATGATATAAGGCACAGAGCATTCAGAGCACTGCAGCAGCTTTCTGCTTACTGAATAACCAGGGGAAATAGCTGTAGAATGGAGTCAAGGGGAATGATGGTCAGCAATAATTCTGACTACACAGTTTTTCATCGGCAAATGTCAGATTGCTGTAACCCCAAGATGCCTTAACTGTGATGAGTTTCTGGTCACCTACCCCTGCGTGTACCCCAGACTAACCAACAGCTCAGTGCTTAGAGGTGGGCAAGAAATGTAGTTCTCTGAAGTGATCCCCGAGCTTTTTTGTCATGGGCCTCTCACTTCCCTGAATGGAAATTTTTCCTTAGGAATCAGAGAGAAAGATAGGGACTTTATATAATGAACTCCATAGCAGGTGGACAATAATGAATGGGATTCCCTTTCCAGTTAATATGTTATTGCTAACACAAAACGAAGATGTTCCAATAAGGGAGATGGATAATGCTTATCCCAGAATACCCCTGCACTAGCAATTCAGACATTTAAAGTATGGTAGAAGATTTAGATTTAATATCCAGCCTGTATCTGACTTCTAGATGCCTCAAATATAGTTTTTCCCATGGTGTGCTGCCTTTTTCTTTTGTTTTGTATGAAAAATATTCAAAGCATATCAGTGGTGCTCAGAAATACAGAGCCTGTGTTGCTTCGTGCCTGGTTTTTGGTGTCAGCCCTGTGAGGCACAGGTGTCTCTACAACACAGCTGCTCTTGTAGATGCCCAGATGGCCAGACCTTGTTTCCCTGATTTCCCCAGACACAGCAACAAGAAGAGAAGAAAACTGCCAATAGTGCAATTAAACAAAGAAATACCTGCCCTGCCACCCTTGTATCTCATGTTATCTCCTGCATTACTGGGTAATTTGCTCTGTGGTACCATTGCAGGCATGTGGACCCCCGGCCACTGCAGGGGTGGCCAGTGCCACTCTTGCTGGAGGATCACCTCATAGTAGATGGGTCTGACATAGATCTTGGCCATCTCTGTCTCTTCAGTCTGTTGCCTGTCTGAGATCTGAAATAGGGCAGATTTGGACCTGCCCATGAAGAGGGTGTTCTTCAGTGGAGATAACATGACTGCTTCCCACAGCAGGGGTTTTTAGCCTTAGGTCAGGCAACTGACCTCCTTATGCACTCCTTGGAAGATGCTGATGCCCCTAACCTTCCTTTTCGGAGATCAGGACATGAAGATGGCCTCGTTACAATTCTTAGCATCCTCTGTCAGACTGAGATGTTGCCTTTGGTAAATCAGGGAATGTAAGCTCTGAACAGCTTTCTGGGTGTTTGTTTTACCTTGGGAAAACTGGCCTATTCTAATTTTTAGGAAACAGCTATGAGGAAAGATGGTGACAGGTGCTGATAGAACCCTGTAAAGATAATCAATGCACAGGTGGTGGGACTTTCTGCTTCTCTCTCCCTCCATGCACTGCTCAACTCCCACAGAGTCTGCAGGCATTAGTTTCAGCCCTGTGTCCACGTGAGTGAGCAGTGGGGCACTCTTCATTTCTCTGACATGTTGGGTGTGTGTTTTGAGGACCACACAGTTCCATGTAAGGCTGTTTTATATTTCAGGCTCCACTAGTGCAGGCCTGTATACTACCTGCATTAGTGTTGCAAAGCTGGGCTGTGCTTGGCTTGCCTTTTGCTGAGAGGAGGATGTTTCTAAGTACCACCTTCATTCAAGGGAAGGTTTGGGGATTTTTTCTTTTTTCTGTACATTTGATATCTTAGCTGTAAATGACAGCACTGAGGAGTGAGAGGCTCTAAATGACAGGGCAGCCAGATCAAACTCTCATGCTAGAGCTACCACCAGTTTGTCTCCATCTGCAGAATGGGGAAAGTTTGGAATTCTTAATACTAATATCATAGAAGCATCAGTTACTGCCCTCAATAAAAGAACTGTTGAAAGGACGCTTGAAAGGATTCTCTGCACTGCTTTTAACAAATCTGGTTAGTGGAGGCAGAGTTCACCCCTGCATGTTTTCCCAAATTGCAGTACCCCAAATTGTGATCTGTTGGCAGGGTCTGTCTCTGAACTCTGCGCCTGCCCAGCAGCCCCTGGGAACAGTGAATGTGAAAATCAATGGAGCAGTCCTGGTTTACTGCTGCTGGGGGTCTGTCCAGAATCCATAGCTTTTCATCCTGTGGGTAGTGTGGGCAAAGTAATTCCACAAGGAAAGAATCACAACTGGATCACAGCTTTTGTATTTGGGGGGTGGGGTGATGTTTGCATTTCATTAATGCTAAGTTTGCTATTTCCAAGGATTGGGAAGAAACATCTCTTCCCTCTTTTCTAGAATATAGAGTGATGTTTACTTTCTCATTTTGAAATTTTCGCATCTTGTGTAACAGCTGTGCTAGGGCAGGACTCGCTCTCTGCTGAACTGCTGCTTTTTTCCTTTGGCCTTTGTTAAAATTTCTGATAAATAACAGACTGTCTACAGCTGTTCAAATGATGTTGCTTTTTCTAAGTGTCACTTCGGTGTTCATTCCCACCAATGCAGGCTTTGCTTTAGAAGGTAAATAAGGGAGAAATAGGGCTTGCTGTTGAGTAAAATTGAACATGTGGGAGTGGGAAAGGAATCTGAAATGTGAATTGCCCAAGCCTACAGAAGCCATCCACCTCCAGCTGTGATGGAGACACTGTAACATCTTGGCAACATTGCTGTGTGCAATTTTCTTGAAATAACTAGTGGGTTTTTGTTTGCTGCAGTTGGTGCAATTTCTTCAGATTTTCTCATTTGAAGGTAATCTGCTTCTAAAAAGTGATTAGTGTGATTTGTACATGGAAGGCTTCACTGGGCTTTGAATTTTTGCAGTGGCATTAGCTATGCCAGCGCTACTGGGCTCACCACTGTAATAAATAATGAGAAGATAATATGTGTGACTTAATAGTATACTAATCTATTGTTGTAAAGATAACTTGTATAATTTATATTAATCCATGATTTAATTTATCTGGAAGCTTGCTTTAAGAACTTTATATAATCACAGTTCTTGAATAAAAAGATCTTATGAACAAGGATTTTATTTTTTACGTGCTGTATCTCTCCTTTACGCAGCAGTTTTTCTGTTCATTTTTTGTTCTTAAACCTCCTGTACAGATCTCTCTAAGAAACTGAAGGGCAAAATTTGATTTGGATTTGAAAAACATATCAACAATTTTGAAGAAACAATATGAGTGCAAAGTTTTATCTGTGTTTGAGATTAGAAATTAAATTTCTGTAGTAATATTTAGATGAGGTAAATATTCAGATAATTTTGATTTATTTCTGGTTGCAAACTTCTTATAAAGACAAAAATATTTAATTTATAATTCCAAAGAGAGAGGAAAGGGAATGAACTGAAGTAACTCAACTCTGTCCTTTCCACAGCTGAGGACACAAAGTAATAATTGTCGCTTAGCTAAATTATCACACAAAAGAACAGCAAGTCATTCATTTCCACATGAAAAAAACATAAAAATAGAGTTTCTGTAAGACTGATTGGAAGGTTTAATATGAGAATGTCAATATGAAGGTTTCATTTTAAAGGTGTTAGGTCTGCTTGGGCTGGAATTGGTCTTGCTTTTGCTCAAGCATAGCTAGAGCAAACCTGTAGCAATTGAATAAATGGAGAGCCAGTGCCATTGTTAAAACAATTTTTTGACAAATATGGCAGTCCAGAACCTCAGCTCCTCTAGTTGAGCTCCTCCTCAGCTCCTCATCATATATAAGCCAAATGGTTTGGTCCCAGTATAGTACCAGCACTTACTGAGAGACTGTAGATCCAATGGTCCTGTAATTTGCTCAGTGGCTCTTTAAACACAGGATGCTGGCTTACAGCAGTGCTGCAAGACAGATAGATATAATTCAGTTGTTAGACATCAAATTCTGGTACTTTTGGAAAGAAGCTGGGTTTGTCAGTTACAGGGAGATCTCCAAAAGGAATTTGAGAATTTTTTGAGCATGTGCTTCAGGTTTGCTCAACATTTGAGGCAAGTGTAAATCACTTCTAAGTAAGCTGTGACGAATGAAATGTTCCTAATTACAAGCTGCTAGCCAATCTTTATGCTATTTTTGCCTTAGTACTACTTAAATTTCTACAGCATATTTTATAGACGAGAAAGTGTGACTAAATACCTGCAATGTCAGTTGACTGATGTAGGAATAACAGTGAGAAGAAGCAGAACTAACTCCTCTGGTTGAATATGTTAAGTATTTCTTGTATTAGAGGTGATAAATTGGGAATCTTAGCCCAAGTCTGGGTGATCAGCCACTTCAGGCACTTTCCACCAGCTTGGCTGAGAAGCCAGGGACTTAATAGAGGTAGAGTGTGAACTACACTCTGGTTTCCTGAGATGGCTCCATTTCTTGAGGCTTATGGGCAAAATTATGACTAATGAGAAATGCGTGTCCCACTGGAGCACAGCTGCCAGTGCTCACTGGATGAGTGAAGACCTGCAGGCCATTTTTCAGTTGCAAGTGTTTTAATGGTGTCAAACACTGGATTTTTAATCAGCTTTTCAAACAGAATCAAAAACGTACATGCAAATTGCTGATCTTGGGACCCATTTTCCTGTGACAGCTGGGGCCATCTTAGAAGAAAGCAAAAATAACAATGCGATGAAAGCATTTCTCTAGACCTTTGTAGTTGGTGAGAGAGGATGTTCAGTTTACCCCAGATAGTGGCCATAATGCACAAACAGCAGGGCTTGTGTGTGCTATTTTCTGATGTGTGGTTCAGGAGGCTGACCACCAGCTGCTGCTCACAGGGTGGGACAGCCACACTCCGAGCGTTGGGCAGATACACATCTAGGCCTCCGCCGCCGGGAGCCAAAGATGTGTGGCTGCAGCCACCCGGTGAACCTATCTCTGATGCTGCTCTTGCTCATCTCTAACAGCTGTACTGCGGCCCTACATCTGCAACAAACAGGATTTTTGGTTCAATAATTAAATGTCTTTGAAATGGGGCCATCATGCGAGAGAGGAACTAGGGTTCTTCACTGTCTTCATGCAAAAGGGTATTTGGAGAATTGGAAGAGTTTCTATGTTTATAGGGTCACTTATTTGCTTTACTACAGATATATCATATTTGTATCATAGAGTCACTTTATTAGCTGACACATCAAAGCTGTTCAGTCTCAATAACTTTTAGTCTGTTTTGAAAACAGAAATGAAGCCAGGAATACCAGTGGTGGTAGGAATGAGACAGGGCTTTGCTGTGTCAAAGCTGATGCTGTCTGGCATTTCACCTTGAACTGGCTGGTGAGAATTTTAAATGTGGAGATATTAGTCAGCATCACAGTTATGGTATGCTGCATTTTCACAACCATGTTTTTTTCATGAAAGGTGGCTTTTCTGTACTTACAACTGGAAAGCATTCATTCCTCATGTGTACCATGTGGCTACAAATATTGCATCTGGAGACTGTGTTTTTAACAAATAATTACCTTCTCATAATAGGTACAATAGAGAAGATCTGCTTGGGCAGGCAGTCCTTTGCTTTTACACAGAGGTATTCTACCATTTGCAACTGAATCATAATATTTGCTTGTGTGTTCAAGCAGAATGCCCAATACAGGATTTCTATATCCAGAATTAGAATTCAAGGGTTCCTGATTATCATTCCTTTTTCATTTGAATTGTTTTTTAAACCATTTCCTAAAAATCCTGTTAAAAAAGAAAAAGGAAACAAAACCCAACCATCCCCCCAGCCTTTTAGTGCAGTGATATTTGTGGAAGAAAGCTGCAAAAACACTTTATGCAGAGCATATGAAAGGGAAATGGTTTTAATTTTTAACCATAATATTTTACTTTCCTGAAATTTGTCTTCTCTCTTGGAGGTTCTGTAGAAGGAAAGAAAATCTGTAATCCCTATGCTAGCATTATTTGGAATATCTTCTACATTTTCAATAATTACAAATGTCTTTGATACAGTAAGGAAAGAATTTATTGGAACAACATGTTCAGTTAAATTATGAATATTTTGGCTTGTGCCGTATACCAATTCTGTTTTATTTGCCTATTTTTTCATGTACATAACATGTGCATGAAAAAATTAACTTCCTATATCATTATGTTCTCCGCTTCCCACAGTAGAATAGGCTTTTCTATTACAGCAGTGAGCAAAACGTGCTAAAAATGTACGTGAGTGTGTGTGTGCGTGCGTGCCTGTGTGGCGTCCGGTGTTTACCCTCATAGTGGACATTTCACTCCCAGCCTTTTCCATCCTCGATGCTTTATGTGGTCAGCTGTGGCTCTGCAAACCTGGCCAGCGCCCTGTGGGAAGGCATGAATAGCCCTTGTTGTGCAGCACACCTGTGTTCTGTGCACAGCTGTTTAGTTCACAACAGGGTTGCTGTTAGCAGTTATGAAACATTTTCACACCACCCACCCACTATCCACTGGCTTATAACATTTGCTGGCACTTCTGTCCGGCTTAAACTTTTTTTTTTTAAATTTAAAGGACACCAGGATACTTTATGCATAGGAATAACAAGCCAAATTGGCACAGCACCTTTTTAAAAATATTCCCTCTCTCCTGTGTCAAAGATTGCTCTTTTTCTGTCGGTGGTAAGTCTCCAACTATAAGAAAAAAGTGTTGCTATTTATTCTGCTATTTTTATATAGTTTGCTATTAAAAATCTTTTTTCCTAGTTATCAGACAGTTTTGCACTGGCCAGAATTTAAAGAAGCTGGAACATTACTTTGTTTTTTTCTACGTATTATTGGAGATGCACCAGTCTTGTTCCATATTTTCTCTGTATGTTACAATAGGAAGTTAAGACACAGAGCAATAAAAGTCTACCAATATAGCACTTTTTAAACCCCCAGAACTGATTGGATGGATAACTTTAACTCTTCTGAGAGGAAGAAGGCTGAAAGCTCACTTTCCTGGTACTCAAGTCTTCAAAATGGAAAACTGAACTAAAAGAAAAAAATGAAATACAAAATGAGGTGGCTAAGGGAAGCAGGTGCTCCATATGGAGGGGAAGAAAGACAAATTAGAGTACAAACCGCTTCACTTCTATAGGAGAATGCTATTTAAATACATAGACTGGGAAGACAGCTGAACTCTTCTGTGCAGTTTTATCAGCTGTGTTTTGTATCTCTCCATGACACAGTATGTGGCTCTTTTCTGAAAGCAGGACAATGTGTTTTGACAGCCCTTGGCAGTGAGAGCAACAGTGAGAAAAGCAAACCAAAGTGATTTAAATTAACACGAGCTGGCTGTTGCAAAGCTGGTCCATCCAAAGCATTTCCCATGAATAGAGAACCACAGATATTTTAAGATGCAACATAGCCAACTGGGTTAGAAGCACTGTGCTAGTGCTGCCCACTACGCTGCCACCTATGGAGAACTCTGCTTCCCTTTGGTAAGGAATTCTATAGGGCATTTAGCTCTAGTCCTGTTTGACAAGGAAAACAGGTCTTATATTCAGCTCTATGTAGGGTCTGCAGGGAAAACAGTATCAAGCAGAAAGGCAAATCTCAATTAAAATTGCTTTGGGTAACCTTGACTATTTTTGTAGGGGATGGCTTGCATGGGAATTTTATGTTTTCCTAGATTACACACGGGTGTATGTTTATTTTGCCATAACTGCTGATGGTTATTATTTTTTAAACATTTTAATGCTGATCAGAAGGAAAGATATTGAGAATTTCCTATGCTTTATTTGTTTTCTAAATACTTTCTAATTCAAAAGAGGAAAAAGTCTTAGAATCAAGGATTTTCTGCTCAAGCTAGAGCAATCTCTATGAGGTTCTGTCCTGCTGACTTTATTCAAATATGAATGGTTTGAGGAATTCATAGAGGAATAGAAAAGAAAAGAAAACTGTTCAAATGCATCGGAGCTGAAAAATCATTTTTTTGTCATTCATGTCCACTTTTGGCCTTGCAGGACAAACTTTTTCTTTCATATTCCTTTGCTATGGTAAGAACATGTAATTTTTTGGGATGTACAATCCTATGACCCATCTCTCCCTTTTGTGTGCCACAGTTACTTTACCGCACGTTCTGACTTCCTAAGAATACTGTTTTTACTTAAGATCCTTTCATTTTGCTTCTCTTCTAAAGAGGCACTTGCCTTGTCCCACCTTGTCATCAAATAAACCTTAATTTAGATAATTTAAAGTATCTGTTGTTTTCTTCTTCTTCCCACATCTGCCCACGTTCTACTTCTCATATCCAGTACCTTCCCACTCTCATTTCCAGCTGGAAGATCTCCTCTTCCCATTGTAGTAGAACTCCCTTATGAGTTATGAGGAGGAAATTAACCCTTCCACCAGTACTTCAGACCCTCATGACCCATAATAGATTTTATCTGCACTGTGCCCTGTGAAGAAGAAATTGTTGCAGATGCAAGAAATTAAGTGATTTGCCTGAGGTCATCAAGAAAGTTAATGGGCAAATTAAGAGCAAATCTCATGGATCCTAATTTGGGCTGTGGAAGCTGTAATAGCAATGGTGAGGAGGATGGAAAGTCCAGGCAGATGATTTGCATTTCTTACTTACGGCCAAATATGACACAAATAGGGGCAACCCGCATTCCCAATGAAGAGAGGCGGGAGAGTGGGACATAATTCAAGCTATTCAGATTCTGCTATTTAGCATTTGCCGATCGCTAATGTGATATTTGCAAAGTATAATATTTTCTAACAGCTGTAAGAACAAGAGAGCCTAAAATTTCTCCCTATACATAATATCCATGAAATTGCATTGAATATTGTAATGATGTGTAATGCTGCCATTAGCTCCCTGTGAATACCTAATTTGGAAGGTTAATGAAATTGACAAATGTGTGTACTGTATGTGCATTGTCAGTACTAGTTAATGGCAACTCTCACATTTTTATTTGGAAAATTATATAAAACTGAAAGTGACAATTACTGTAACTTCATCTTTTTTGGAATCTAGCAGAGTGTGCAGTTTATTTAAATAGGGTTATATGTGTTTTAAATTTGTATACCATCATATGTAGTCCTTTGCTCATCATGTGATTATATACTTAATTTTTGTAAGAATGAATGTGTGTATTGTGGTCTTTTACAGCATATTGGGCCTTTTTTTTTGGCTTTTTTGCGTGTATTCCACACTAAAATACCATAAGTCCTTGTCTTCCTGTTGGCTCAACAGTGCTTGATTACAAAACTTGTGCCAGTTAATTCAAAGAGACATCACACATTCAAAATGAATTTCCCCAGGCAAGGAAAGTATGCTAGAGCACAATGAAAGAGTACGCCCTTTTATTTTCTGAACGTGGTCACTTGCAGCTGCTGCTGCAAGTATATGGATTCAGTGAGATCCTTGAAGTTTGGCCCCTAATTATTTCTGTGGCTTTAGAGAGTGCTTCTTTAGGTCAAGGTCACATTTTTAGGTGTAGGGAGTCCAATTTGATTTCTTTTGTTTTAAAGCTGTTTAATTAGACAATTTCACATAGTGAATGACTCCTTATGGTCCTGGAGATCTCAGTTTCATCTCCTGGGAAGTGAGAAAAGACATTATGGTAATTCTCTGTGATGCACCACGGAATAGATAATGTTGCCACATCCAAGCCTTGCAGGCTAGAAGAGGGTGCATGGATGGAGTGATAGCTGCACAACCCACTTCCCCTGTTACTTAATTTTTGTGCATCTCTTCAACTCCTTGTGGAGTTTCTTCTGAGGAAGCAGGTGTCGCAGAGGAGGGTGGCTGCCCTGAGGAGACCATATGTGTCACTTCCAAGAACAAAGCAGTCTTTTAAACCCAGGGCTATATTGAGCGTGTGAGTCATGAATCTTTAGATCAATAATCAAAATGTTTTTAAATGTGGGGGCAGCCCCAAACAGAGTGACTCAGCGCCGCAGTTCCACATTCAGCGTGTCTTGGTGCAGGGTCTGGTTTCAGATAACTGGTCTCTGGAGTGGGGCCAGGTGATGTGTGGGAGCTGAGGTGCTGATGAGGGCACAGCTGAGCGGGGTTTGCTTTTTGATACTCCATACACCTGCTCTGGGTCTGCTTCAGGCAGGAGCTGTTCCCTTGGGCTGTCTGAGGGTCACCTGCAAGTCAGCAGCCCTTCTGACTTTCTGGCATTTTTTATAAGATGACTTGGGGTTGCTGAGGCTAAAACATTCTTGTGTTTAGATTCTGCTCTGGTTTTTCCTCCTTTTTTCATGTTGTATTAATAAATATATGTCAGAATCTGCTGGAAGAATGAGTCTATTCAGATCTTCTGTTGCAGATGCCACAGATTCCTGTAGCCTAAAGCTCTAAAGAACTATTAAATGCTTGTGCTTCTCACACTTGACAACAAGATCTCTTTCTGCTTTTGCTCCAGACCTGGTGGCTGTGTCATATTGGGATCATGGTAACATTCAGGGAGAAGCTGGAGTGTATTAATCATCCCACAGATTTCTACCCTAAAAGCACAGATCATGCTTTAATGTTAGCATCAGCTGTGATTGTCTATCTATATGCTGATTTGAAATAAGAAATTTGGAGCCTGGAAAAGCTTCACGCTGAGATTTGTCTTGGTAAGTGGGAGTGTTTTGCTCCTTTGTGGATTAATGATTTACTGATAGCTCAGTAAAGGATAAGAGATATTTGCACCTGGCCTATTGAAGGGAGATTTGCATTTGAAAATGTTAGGCCAATAAATAATCCAAGGAGATGACATTGAAGCCAACACCTGAATGAAGGAGGAGAGATGAATTTGAATGAACCTTCATGCAAAACTCCAAGGAGTACAGGGTTATAAGTTAGCCTTCTTCCTTGGCTGCAAGTTCCCTTCTGCAAATATACATTTGTGATGGAGGGTGTACACCAGCTCTGAGACACTGTCCCTGTGGGTCAGATGTGGCTTAGATCTTGCTTGGCAGTTAGATGCAAAGTGAGACAAGAAGGAAAGAGATGGTGGTGGGCCTCTTGGACTTGATTTTAGATAAAGTTTTCTTTCCTTTTTGCTAGCCATATGTTAAAAATCTCTACAACTCTGTTGCTTATTTTGGATTTTATAAATAAGTATTTTTCCTTGCTTTTGACTTGGCTTGTGCTGAGGATGATTTCTAATGTTGGCTAGCATAAAAAACCTGTTCTGAAAACTAGTATATAGGCACAGTGTAGTAACATCTAAGTCCTCATGATCTCCCATATCAACAGAAATTGCCACCTGTGCATATGGTGGGACAGAAAGGCAGCTGTTAAAGTAGGAAAACTATACTAATGTAAAATATTTTGTTGATCAGCACAAAGCAGGAGGGTCTTGTTCACACACAGTTCAACAAAAAGTAGATTGAATCTCAAGTTTTGTGTTCCTTTCCAGGGCTTTGGGGGAGCACAGAAAAAGCAGTTAATATGCTCTAGTTTCCTTAAAGAGCTCTGTCTCTTGTATATAGAAAGATATTTGGTAGCTCCTGCGATCCTGAACATATTTGACTGGCATATGCATTCTTCTGTACTTTTCTGACCAGTATGCTTCTGTACTATGTGTGTGCAAGAGGGAGATAGATAAAATTTCTGCTGATGGATCAGATTTCCTTCAAGGTCAGGCACTAAAGTTATGTACTCTTAACTATGAAATTGAAGGGACTTGGAGAAAGAAAGTAATAATGAGGAAATGTTTCAAATTAAATTATTTTTCCTCAAGAAATGCAATGGGGCCACCATTTTTTTGTCAGCTTTTTTACATTTCAAGCAGAAGTGGAAGAAGATTAATGGTGAGTAATACTGAGAGGTGATACTGCAAGGACACCGTAGGGAATGGGCCTGGAAGTGGCAGGGGACTCCCTAGGCTGGGAATGAAGGAGTATTACCATGCAGGGCTTGTCTCATCACCTCCAGCAGTGATTCCTTCTAGGAAGCTTATTCGACCCTAAGTGTAGCAGGTGTGGAGCCCTGACTCCTCAGAAAACACCGACTTTGTCAACAGCTAAGATGCCACCAAGAGAAAGGAAACCTCTCTAGAAAAATGATCACTTTCATTAAACAGAAAAAAATTCTGCTGGAAATTTGGCTACAAGCAGAGTGTCCACACAGAATGGTAGGAAAAAATGAAAGTGAGTAACATAGCAGAAAATTCTCTTAATATCTGTAGAACATAACAGAGGTCCCATCTATCACACAACTGTGGATAATTATTGATTCATTATAATGTATTTCAAGATTCAATGAAAAAACTCTCCCTGACCTCAGAAGATGCCAAACTGAACTCAGTGAAGGACAAAATGATGCCCTGGTCATTTAGGCAATAAAATTTGGAGAATTAAGGTTTAATTTTCTTTCTAACAAAAACCACCAGGTATAACCCACAGAGTAATTTATTTTCTAATAAAACCCACCAGATATACCCAACAGAGAACCATGTTTTAACTCCCCTTTCCTCAGCTTGAGACACATCATTAGTGAATGTGTGAATGTGTGATACTTGAGGTATAAGAAATTATACTACACTAGAAGAGGCAAAAATTAGAGTTCACAGCCCCGGGAAGGACAATTATCCTGTTGCTTCTTGAATGTATTTATTTCAGCATATTTTCCTAAAATGACTGTACTACTAAAAAAAGAAAAAGAGACAGGATGCCATTTCTCTGACTGTGGTTAGTAAAAGCCATAGCTCTGCCTCTGGAGCTGTGTCCCAAGCTAGAAGGAAAGAATGCTTTGGCATTCAAGAGCAAAGAGTCTTGATTAAAAAACTCATGGTTTAACCTCTGGCTTGCTAACCTTTGGTTTTAAATGTAAGCGAGAAGTACCTTACGATTATAGTTTTATTGAATCAAGCGGATACAGACAGATGACCAATGTTTTTGATGTGAATTTGTTTTGTGGTACCTTCTAACTGGGAGATAAAAATTGAAATATTGCCTCTTTCTGAGACTGGGGCCAGACATACTGGCCAATCCAACCTATCCAGAATTCTCTGTTAATCTTATGCTTTTGCATCTGATGAACTACAACTCAGGATATTTAGCTTTTTTCAGACACTGACAATATGGAAGTTTTTGTGGCTTTCCTGTTCTTCTGATCTTTTATCTATTCTTTCATTAAATGTATGTTACTCATAATACCCAGCCTTCAAAATTTCCCTCCATTTCTTCCTTGAGTAGGTTTGTCATAGTCAAACTGGAATTTCTACCAGGTGGAAGTACTCTATCCATTGTCTACTCCAAAATGGTTTAGACTTTGTGGAATTAACTTTCCATTACCACAATCCAGGGTTAGCAGTGTCTTTCACAATCCCTTTGTCTTCCTTGTTACCCTGGTAGAAAAATCATCTTTCTGGATCATACATGAGGAATTCAGAGGAATACATGAGGAATTCTGTCACAGAGGTCAGAACAGAATTACCAAAGAGATAGAGGAGGCTGAAAGCACTCCCTGATGTGGTTCAAGTGCTTGCTGAAGTGTCGTATGTCACATCCTGTCTGAGTTGGTGTCCAGTGTATAAAAGCTGGAAATAAGTAACTGTGCTTATCCCAGTCTCTTTCTTTCCTATGTGGGCTCTGTGGGTTTAGCTCACTATGCTTTGCTGAACTTTTAATTTGTTATTGTTTTCAGGACAATGATTGCTGTCTAAACAGGTTGGCCGTGTAGGGACAGGTTTCAAGTGGCAGCTGTGTGGGATACAGGCAGTGTGTGGAATACAGGGCCTGAGGGATGCTCAGCACTCAGCATTAGAGGATTCTGTTTTTCTCTTGACTGGTGAGTCTGCCTGGGTGAATGAGGCTTACCTGTGGGAGTTGTAAAGTATGTTGCTAAGTTTATTTTTGGTGTTTCTTTTAAAAGTCTTCTGTGCCTGTTGCCGAACATAAGACGTTTGTTTTCAGACTCTAACTTCTCAGGTAAAGCTGTCATGTTTATTCTGACTCACTACATCAACACACAAACATGAGATTTTTGTTTACATTTATTCCTCTTTGTGTATCTTTATATAGCCTGGCAGTATTTTTTTCAAGGCTTTATTCATTTCCAATGTATGAAAGAAGGAGGGAAAAATGTGCCACTATATAACCTAATCTCAGAAGTTGTGTTTGAGCTGTGTGTTGGCTGTGACATAGTAGGATACAGTTAAACCTGAGGCAGGTTCGGGTTTACATCTTCTGGTATGACTAACAGCCTTAGTTTTGACCATCACTTGACATGAAAAATAATTTTCCACTTTGCAACATGAAAGCTGTGAGTCATCCCAGAAATGAATGTTGCCTGTGTAGTGCATTTGAGGAATGGTTTGGGATAGGTAAACTTGCATTCACAGGTTCTATAATCTATCATCCACTTTGCAGTGTTTTAATCTACTAACATTTTCACTGGCTGCAGACAGTGGCTCTCCGCTCAGATTAACCACAAGCTCATTCTGCTTCACCACAGTTTGACCTCTCTGATGAGGCACACATTAATGTGTTTGCAGGCTGTGTATGTATATTTGGCTATAGACATGTCAAGGCATGCACAGCAGAGAAATTGTTTTTATTTTTAAATGTGTTTGGTCTTGACTGTGATCTGGCTGGTCATTTATTCCTGGTAAGTGCTTTTTGTGGTGTCAGATAGTCAGTTGTGGAGTGCTGTTAAATAGTGGCCCATTGTTTTCAAAAAACCAGAGAAGATTATTTATGGAGAGTGTTACAGAATCAGGTCCGAAATGACCCTACCAGGTCATCTAGTCCTGCTGTGTTGCCTTAGAGGTAGGTAGTCTGAACCAGTTAGTCCTCCCAATGTCTGCTCCAGCCCACTCCTGGTATCTTATCTTGCTCCCTGATGTCCAACTGTGGATGCTCAGCATGCTGTGACTCACATCTTATTGGAATGGACCTCTGTTATTTCACAAAGGTGAGCCACAGGCTTGTGGAAACCAGATGAATCTTCCTGCTCCATCTCCTTGGGTAGGGATGTAGAGAGAGGCAGAGCAGGCAGCTGAAGGTCAGGACTGAGCTAGAACAGATGAAGCTCTCTGCTGTGGCACCTGCATTCACATCCTTGGCCGGGGTTTGTAACTGCTGAGTTTGGGCACCTGCTTCTCATCTGCACCAGGTCCTTCACACTGACCTCAGCAGAGGCTGCTCTGAAGTGAGGAGCAAGCTGAGCCTGCCATCCATTAAATTAGTACCTGCAAGTGGCCCCTATGACTGGACAAATGACCAGATGTTTGAGGGAGACTGTAATATGTCACAGGAAGGCATTTTCTCACCCGAGCCACTCAGAGTCTTTGCCATGCACTGCAAGATTGGCATCTCTGAAGGATGACGGGATCTATTACCAGATCAGTGCTGGTGAGGGATGTGGTTACTTGCAAACACTCTTGCAGTTCTCTCCATCCTTAGTAACCCCTTGATTCTGAAACATGCTGGGCTGTTGTTGGCAACAGTTGTCCCCAGTGAAAACCTGGCTGTCCATCTTGCCAGCCTGTCACAGAGTGCCAGTTAGGCTGCATTCTGTTGCTGTGCTCTGTGGTGCCCAGCCCCACCAGGGTCTGCCACCCCATGCTGGGCCATGGGGGTTGGGCTGAGGCCAAGACCAGGCTTAAAGATATACTCCTTAGACACTACCTTTTTATCCAGCGTGGTTTTTAATTTTCATTGCTGTAGTTCCAAAGGAGTTTGTCCAAATGGCCAAAGAGCACTCCCAGGAGCTCCTTCAGAGGTTTCAGAGGTTTGATTTTTGAAGGGCACTTTCTCACTCGCTGTGACATGAGACATGCAAAGGTAATGAGCTACTCTCCCTTTCTGTCTGTTTTTCCCCCCAGCATGTAGGAACTTGTTATCGGTTTCATTGTGCAGATGAAAAACTACGTCTTGAGCAACCTCTATAAATGTCACAGGGATGGTTTTTTCTGAGTGTTTACTGAGAACATATTATGCTTTAGTGTCTCTGTCATAAATACCTTTTTGTTAATCTTTCACCCTCACTAAATCTATTACAAGCTTTAATCAACCTTTCTAAGCAGTAATAAAATGTTATCAGCAGTTGGCAAAGATTATAAGTGACAGACCCTAATGTTTTCTAATGATTGTCATTATTTAGAAGGTTGTTTGTAGTTTTACACTAAAATAATTAGATCTATCACATACGTTTGAAGAGAGGGGAGTGCAACTCCTTGGCTAGTTTACTCTCAAGAAGTCTAATTTGTAAATAATTACTTAAAAAGAAATAAACCATCAAGCTAGAGCTGAATGGAAATTCAAGATCTATTTAGGCAAATGCAGGCAGAGGAGAACATGCTTTATGCTTAAAAGGCAAGATATTCCCCAGCTGAATGCAAACAATTCAAATCTTTCGCCTATAGGTCAACAAGATCTGAAGTCTGAATTTCTAAGTCTAGAGCACATTCTTTATCATCTTGCTACATTGTTACACACAAAAAAATAGGCTTTGTGAAACTATTACTTTGTATTATGCAAATGATTTTTCCTTTTAAGAAACAGTCAATACTGTTTCACTTACATGACATGTTTCTGCAACTGCAGAAGTGAAAGGTTTGAAATAAATGAAGATTAGACTTTCTTTGTCTGCTTAAAGTTTAAACATTTTGTGTGGGTTTCTTTAAATTTGTTTTATTTTGTTTTGTTTGGTTAGGTTTGGTTTATAAGGGAATATCATCTAAGCACAATGTTCTGGATGAATTTCAGTATTAATGTACTCAAACAAGATACATTTCCATGAATTCTCAATGGTGTGACTATATTTTAGTTCTTACTGTCCTGATCCAGGTTGTTGCTGAATCTGGAGAAGATGCAGCCCTAGGCTTAGCACAAGCTATGTTAGGTGTATGTTTCACACACGGTTTTCAGTCAACTGCCCCACACCTCCTCTTCCATCCACCTGTCCACTGTGGTGCAGCAGCTTCCTGCCTCCAGGTTCTGCTGTGTCCCTGAAACCACAGAAGTTTTTACTGCACCCCTGGTACAGCCCTTGGGCTTTAAGAGAATGACAGCCAGGATCTATTCTTGGGCAGCAATCCAATGGCATCTTATTCCCTTTTTGTTTTCTCTCCTGTTGTATGACCCCTAGATGTGTGCCAGTAGAGGAAGGGCACCTATGAAGCAGCACATCAAATACTCATAGTGAATTTATCTACAGTACTCCCAAATACTTGCTTGTGCCACAAAACTGAAATTCTCACCAGCTCTAGGCAGGGAAAGTTTTATAGTTTAATGTTGTTTCATGCCCAGTGAATGCTCACTGCTGACCTGCTTTCAGAGGGTGTAAAAAACATCTGTGCAGGTGTTTAGGCCTTATGGATGTGTTCCCAGAAGCAAGCACGCATGCACACACACACACACACACACACACACACTCCTTCAATCCTTTAGGCTAAGTGATCAGTTTAAGAACAAGTGTGGGCCAAATCAGATTAGTGTAACTGAACTGGATCTTAGCTCTGCAGTCGCAAACCTCATCCAACCTGCTTTTAAGCCTCAAAACTGAAACTCATTGCCCAAGTACACCCTTTTCCCTGACATCAGTTTTCCTATTGCTCAGCATGTGGATCAGCTATGTGCTCAAAATGCACTTGCAAAACGATTATTAATTTCTGTGTATTTTTTGAAAAGCTTGGTTTATCTCTTGTGGTGGGTTTCTGTTGGCCAGTGTAGATGTTGACTCTTTATTCCTGTCATCACCTCTTAGGTATTTCTAGAGTGTTATGCTGACTGCCTTTTTTTGTCTCTAGTGATGTCTGTTTCTGCATATCCCAGAAACTTTCTTGTTTAATTCTGTTAACAAAAAAAGAATGAAATGTTTAAAAAAATTAAACTGATTTTTAGTTCCTTAGTAAACACTGAATTGTGCACTTTTTCTAAGCAAACTAG
Source organism: Phainopepla nitens (assembly GCA_013400175.1). Lineage (NCBI taxonomy): Eukaryota > Metazoa > Chordata > Aves > Passeriformes > Bombycillidae > Phainopepla > Phainopepla nitens. Next base: position 887,994 of record VXBQ01015435.1, read on the forward strand.
GCATTTTTAGCAATTAATTTTTTTCTGAAACTCTCCATTTCTCTGAAGAAGGATGTGCATCCAAAAGCTATTATAAAGTAAGCAAAAAACCCAATTCGAAAGGACTGGCAGTGTTTAAAGTTAGTATTTGGAGTATATCTGCAAGAAGCAGCAGCAGTGTTTAAATGGGAAATTCCAGACTATAAATTCTTTTTCAGCTAGATTATATGCAGTACAAGTGTTGACTTTCAATTTATACCTTTGATATGACTCACTGAATGTTCTGATTCTTAGTTTATTTGTCCTGTCTTCAGCAAAATGGATTGAATATAGGGTTATCCAACCATGATGTGTTGTCTCTGTGCCTCAGATGTTATATTGGTGAAATCTTACTGTCTGGCACTATCTAAGAGGAGTATAAAAATTTGATTTGGTCTGCAGCCAGTTTTCCTCCCACTCTGGAACAATGATGGAACATCTGGAGAACGCTGTATTCATTAACCCAAATCCTGAACACTTCACATAATACCTGATCCTGTAAGAATCTGCTTAGTTTTCCAGCCTGTGTAATTTGTGCTGGATGCAGCTAGAGCATATTTAGTCAAAGGACCTTGTCTCTTACATTTTTGAGCTTTTATGTGACATTATGTTTTGTCATAATTGATGATAACAAGATTCCCATTTGTTTTCTGTTTCTAAATGCCAGTTATATGCATGGTGGCTCACTCCATACTCTTTCCTCCAGAAATTTCTCTTTATTTGCCATTTGTATTTTCAGCTGGAGACCTTGGGGTTTTATTTTACCCAGGGTCTCAGCTGAAGCCATATGCCAAGAGGCCTCTTAACTTTCGTGAGGATGGATCTTGGAATATCAGACTGGCACCAGTGTGCCACCTTTATTGTTTTTCCTGCTTTCATAATCTCCCCTTCTCACAGTGGCAGATGCACACCAGTATTGTGGCTGTCAGAATAGCCATTTTCCTCCTGGGGTTTGATGCTGTGCTCTGGCCAGCTGCTGTGGGGTATACAAAACGGATGCAGTTGGTACATCCCAAGGTTTGAATATCCCCTGTGATTTTACATTCTGTGCTTGCCTAAGAAAAGGATTGTGTTTATGTCTTCTCATGACTTCAGATCCTCTGCATGGATTTGACTTTTGACGAGACTAAATAAAGCTAAACTCCTTAATTCGTATTTTAAAAAGATTGTCCTAATGCAAAACATGGGAGCTCATTGTCTGTTATAGGAAAGGAGGAACGAAGCAGTGTTTAGAGCACCCTGGAACTCTTTTCTCCCTTTACAGTATAGGTATGATCTGTGCTTGACCTTGTGCAAGTTACACAGGCTGACATCCAGAAACCACTTATGCACCTAAATCCCACTGTGGGATTCAGCCACCTGGATAGGAAAAATGTCCAAATTTTCAAAAACCTAAGGTTTTCAGAGCACCTCATCTGCAAAATGAACATGGAAGCTCATGGTTTTCTTCAGTGGGCTGTCATGAGGACAGAGGTACTATGTTTGTACCATGTAAGCCACTCATCTTTGTTAAGCCCAAATGCTGAATCAGAAGGATATAAAAGTGTATGTTATCCCACCACCTGCCTTTTCTACTGATGTTTTCAAAATGTATCATTTGCTGGCAGGATTTGGCAGAAGTGGAAGAGGGTTTGAGACCAAGCCTGAAAATTCTGTCTTTGCATTTTATTGATAGAGCCTCCAAAGGTTTGTATAAAAACAGCTCAGATGGGCCACTTTTCAAGGCCTTGACATCAGCATTGCTGAGAGAGTTAAGGCCATTAACTGGGTGCCATTAAAATACTTAGTATCTCACATCTTCAAAGCAATGTACAAATATTAACTAATTAATCTTCAAAATAGTCTTACCTCCACACCCCACAGTCAACTCTGATTAAAAAGTAAATATTCCTCCTGCACATGTAATCAAGGCTCAAAGCTTTATGCTCTAAGAGTGTAATTGACTTGTTCCTTCTTTGTGATTTTGACGAACAATTCAGAGTAGTTCAAAGGATGCAGAGCCAGAGGGAAGGTCAGTAGCAGTGTTCAGGTAAGGAGTGAGAAGTGCTTCCTCCCCAGACATCATCAGTATTTTTGGACTTAGCTTTCTTTTCACATTGATATGAGAGAGACAATATTTTTGGTGCCTGGCAAGCCTGAACTACAGTGACAAGAATGGTACTTTAGTACACATTTTTAGGTATAATATTTCAGCTTGCCATTGCTCAGTATTTTTATTGCTATGCAGAAATGCACCACAAGTCAGTCCACTTATGTTCTTTCCTGAGAGTGGACCCATCACTAGACCCATCCAGTTACAAAGTGTAATATTGAAACCGAATTGCTGGCTAGTGCAAAATTAAGGGAAATTTCTGTACTTAATAAAGGTATGTATTGATTCTTCTCAGATGAGATTATGTCTCTTAAAACTGACCCAAAGAACAGGTATATTGCAGATGCTTCATCACAATTGATTTGTCTTGTGCCACTATGACACTGAAATTTAAAATAAAACCACTTAGTGACCACTTATTGATAACTGTTCTCATTAGACCTGAGTGCTGCTGCATAAGTGAGACTCTTCAAAGAGCACGTAATACTTTTAAATGTTTTGGTAGAATAGGGATGTACAAAATCTCCATGTGATAGCCATGTATTTACATCTGGAAGCATCTCATTGAATAAATGCTGATAAATACTAAAGACAGACTCAAGTTGTGCCAGTGGAGGTTCAGGTTGGACATCAAGAGGAATTTTTTCACTGGAAGGGTGGTTAAACATTGGAGGCTGCCCAGGTAGATGGTGTAGTCACCGTCCCTTGAAGTGACCAAGAAATGACTGGACTTAGTACTGTGGTTTAGTTGACTTGATGGTGTCTGGACAAAGGTCAGGCCTGTTGATCTTGGAGGTCTTTTCCAGCCTTAATGATTCCATGATTCTGTATGAGAATATGAACGTCAGGCCTGCAGCCAGCACCAGGCTTATATTCTGCATGTGGCAGAAGGCAGGTCCATGACCCTGTGGGTCAGTGCAGGGAAGGGAGGGATTCAGGATCTATGATCCACTCACAAGTCTGTGGGATTAGTCAGCTGTTGGATCAAGATATTGCAAAAATTCTCCACCATTGTGCTTATCCTTGATTTTAGAGCCTGGGTACTCTGCTGAACCTTAGACCTTGTATGTATTACTGCAGATCTTGTGTGGATATCTTGTCTGGCTGAGATCTGAGACTTAAAAGATGTTTTTTTTTTTTTTTTTTTGTTTGCTTGAGAACACAGTCCTGCTGAACAACTGAAGGAGGTCACTCTGTTCACTCTGTTGCAGCATGTGGTTAGCTCTCTTCCACTTCATGCTTTATGGATAAACATTTCAGGTGCTGAAGTGTATTACTGCTGGGGATCCGAGATTATTGTTGTGGGTGAATTTAAAAAAAGTCTCAAGTCAGGCAGTTGGAAATTATGTAGACGAGTAGGTGGGGATGGATAACTGCATCAAGAGATGAAATGTGCTTTTATATGGAGCAAGTTTAGGCAACAGAAATAGTTGCATTGCAACCATGGTATTTGGTCTTTGGAGGGCTCAGCTTGGGATTGTGAATTACCATTGCAGTGGCTTTATCTGCAAAATGCTGTATGCTTGCCAGCCCAATAGTGTTCTGATTGCCTGGACACATAAAGTACCACGCATATCTTCTTGAAAAACCAGAGTTTTAGAGATTACAAAGCACTTCTAGTAATGAATAATATTTACAGACAACCCAGCAAATTGGAACACTTGATAAGGTATTAAAATATGCTGCATGAAATTCAGGTGTGTTTGGTTAAAAAGAGTTAAAAATAATGGATTCTTGCTGTGCCCAAATTGAGTTTAGTTTGCAAGATATGCCTGGTCCTGCTTTTGAATATTAAAAATTCAGCATTTGTCACATAACCACTTCAGCTCAGTTCAACACACCTGGGTGCATGCCACAGTGGGATTAACTCTGATCTAATCACTAAGGAAAGTGGTCTTTTCAGGTCAGGACTGAGGTCATGATTAGATGTAGATAGAAAATTATTCCTCCTCTCTCTGAATCACACTTATTTACAGTATCAGGTGGTGCTCACTCATGTCTCCTCATTTCATCATTGAAATGCTAATACTCATTCATCAGTGTCACTGATACTCCATGTGTGTGTGAGAGCATGTTTTGTATTCTCAAATAGGCATTGCAATATAATTTTCAAAGGTAGACCTTGGTTAATACATTTAGGTAGCTCTATATATTTAATTAGGTCAATGGTTTCAGTGGACATTGTTTCCATCCATTGTAATAATATTGGGCCTTTGTATTTAGCTTGTCTTTAGTGAAGCCAGAAAGCACATATGCAATGCTCTAAGACATTGTAAAACATAAATAAAACATAAATGCTTATATTTGTGTCGAAATGTTAAATGTTCACATCATAAAGCTCCATATACAAGGATGCTCCTACAGTATGAATCAACTGCTTGTCTACTCTGCTTTCTGGTTTACATCATCGCATAGCCTTTTCAGCAAGTAGTTCATTAAAATACATGTATTTAACAAGAACAGCATTCTTATTAGAAATTAGATTAATATTTTGAGATAAAATATTGGAAACAAGTTGAAAAGCAGCAGAAGGTAATAGCTGTAAAATCTTTTGATCCTTTCTGTCTCCTTGCTATCAGTTTCCTGGATCTGTTTTGGTGTAGAAGTATCCAGAAGCTCTGTTTCTCACAACTGCTCCATTCCTGCAGACTATTAAATCAAAAGTAGCTGTCGTTTCACTCAGCTCCTTGGATGTTCCATAGTATCAGCCTGGTAATTTGCACTTTAGGATTTAACATCCTTTGAAAATCATAGAGCCAAGCTGGATATGATATGGAGGCAGCTTGTAGTGTGTTTCTTCCACTGGCTTACTCATCTACATGCAGAAAGTAACTGATTTTCACTGGCATTTCAGGATTTTGAGACATGATGCACTCATCAAATTATATTAGATTCCAAGCTGACATGTGATATTAACCACTACCAACTACCTTTATAGAGGAAATGTCTCAAAAAACAGGTAGTTCCAGGCAAAATGGAAGCTGGATGTATAATGGAACCTGGATATAGATAATGTCAGAAGTGATTAAAACTGTGACTAGAAATAGTAAGGATGCAAGAAAACCAGGGATTCAGCAACAATGTCCATGAAAATGGAAGATAAATTGGTGGAGAACATGGTAGACCATAGATGAATGCACTGTGACTGCTCAAAGTCTAAGCTCATTTTCTAGACATACTTACCAGTCCTCAGAGAGACATAAGCACTGCTGGGGCATGATTGGTGTCACCCTGAGGCTGACATCTGATTTCAGATTAGTGAAGCCTCTGTTCCTCTCTCATGACTGGAGTCTGGCCTGCTGCATCAGGCACAAACACCTACTTTATAAACAATTGGAAAGAGGTGAGGTGATGTGTGCTCCTCACACAGTGAGGTGATTTTGTGATCATGCTGGAGACACACCACGCAGTTTTCACCCATTTCACTGTGAAGGCAGGGTGTGAAAGGGCTGTTTTGTGCTGGTAAGTAAAAAAGGAGAGAAATCCTCCACAAAAGGCCAGGTAAATTTTCACAGTATCTGGAATACAGCAACATGAACTTCCCTATAAACAGTGCAGTTTATTTTCTTCCTATTGACATCAGAGATTTTGCTGCTGAATGTGGTGAGGGAGGGTACAGAGCTGGGACCAGAATTTCCATTTTGGAGCCCTTATTAACCTCCTTTTGGAATGGGTGAAGAGCAGAATGCAGGTGTTGCTGGAGAAATAAATCCTACATTAAATATGGCACATGTATCTTTGCATTAGTCCCACTCAGATGTGCTTGAGTAATTTGGGCACTCGTGTCCACCTTAGGCATCATGAACACCTAATAGAAAACATAATCCAGTTTTGTCATCCAAATCAGAAGGAATATTTTTTAAAGCTGGCAGAAAAAATATGTTCTTGATTTGTGAGTGTATAGTTGTTTGAAAGGTATTTGATAAATGGAGACTTGTTTTTCTCCCTTTCCCAATCTCTAATTTCTGTAATGGATTTTCTGCTCACATATGTCTTGGGCTCATCTGAGCCAGTGTCAGCAGTAAGCACTTAGAGCAGCATGGCTGCAGTGCCACTGAAAGCCTTCCTGGGGCTCATTTCTTACATCCCAACAATGCAAGGCACTGAGTCAGGAACTGCTGGTGTTTCAAAGGTGCTCAGTGCTTTAATTTTCATTGCCTGTGATCATTTGCTAAAAAAGAAAATCCAAACCATTCTATTTTGCAATACGAAAACCTTTTTCAAGTCAAGCCATGCGTTCCTGGGGTACTTGGATTAGTAGCTCTCCATCTCTTTGTTTATAGACACGTATTTAGCTGGTATGAATCTTGTTCCACATTTAACACTATTGCAGCTTAAGCAGTATTCCAGAGTAAGGTCCTCTAATCAGGCAGCACAGTTTGCTTTGTGCTTAAGAATGGGGAAGAGTACCTGTGCTCTATTGGAATATCTCCTAAATATTGTCAAGGGTAATCTCTTTAAAGGTATCATTACTGTACAAGGCAAAAATCAATCATCAAATTTAATAGTCAAAGAATTTTTATATCTGACTAGCACACAGATCCAAACCCTGTTAAATGGAAAGAACCTTCTGTACGCAATAGACAGGTAGGATTCGTAATAGTTTGCCACACTATATTTTTCACATTGAGTTTGGTAAAATTAAAAACTATAGTAGGCTAAGCAGATTCCCACTCTGAGAAATGCAAACTCTATTTTATGAATATGTGAAGCTATAGCCAGCTGATGTATTGTGAAATAGTACTTTCCTTTTCCTGTCTTTAATACAACCACTGCATTACAAGTGCTTGCATGCTGCAGAAATGAGAACCATTTAAATGTTGAGCTATCTTATACCTTGGTGTTTCTCTGCCTAGGACTATTACACCTGAAGGCATGTGTTCCCAGAGACCTTTTTTGCCATGCAGTTTGTTCCTTCCTATGTAGGTAGTTACTGACAGGAGAAACATCTAGTGATACAGCTGCTTGGCTTTAAACTTCTGGTTCATTCAAGAGAAACTGCAGACACAGTGAAATCAAATGTGAGTCTTTGGGTCACTGAATGTTAGTTTATTTTCATGTTTGTTTGGGCCAGATGTGCCCTGGAGACGATAACCACAGGTGTAAAGCTCAGAGGTAAAGACACCTTGCTCCCAGGCCATTCAGGTGTTGTGTGCAACTACCTCTTGTGCAAACGTATTGAGAATGGTTTGTTATCTCTGGGGACCATTTAGACTCGGCAAAGGACCCTCTCTGGCATTCTTAGAGAATGGCCCAGGATCCCAGCTCCAAGGTGTGGCGTAAACAGGTACATGTGGGACATGTGCACTGATATCACCCTGCCATATCACCCAAAGATGTGGCCCTGTGCACTGACAGCAACCTGCCATCTCTGCCTTTTTAAAGCCTAGAACTTTTCATAGTTGTTTGGAAGGAAGCAGGAGTTAATGATACATGTGTAAGAAACAGTAAGATCTGCCACAGAGCTGTGCAAAAATCTTAACCTGACATGCTTATTTTATGGAGAGTCACCAAAGACAGAGAGAGAGGGTTCAAATGTCAAGAACTGCTATTTACCACTGGGAAAAAAAGTCAGTAAGTGAAGCAAGCTTTTCAATGTGAAGCTTTTCATTGAAGAATTGATATGGTGTGATATGAAAGAAGAAATAAAGGGTTACACTTTCCCTAAAAAATGTGGAGATTTTTTTGATGCTGTGGCACTTGCAACTTGATTTTCCTCTGTAAAAGTCAAGGTTTGATTATAGTTCCTGCATTATTATTTATAGTTTAACAGTTATACATGCCACGTCCTTGGCTGTGGCATTGCAGTTTGCACCATCTATGTCTGCTTCCTAAATTTATTGATCTCATTAGAAGATAAAAATGACAAAGATAGCTCATAATACTTCTGAGAAATGTAAAACCATTAGCAGGTCATTGTCAAAGTTATAACATGTCCTTTTAAGCTGCTTAGCAAACCGGTGGCAGCCTATGATACAGGGATTAACCTGTGCCAGGAGTGACTGAGAGGATCGCAGTGGATGGTTAATATTCAGCCTGCCTACAAAGCTTTGAAACTGCCTCACAAAATGATACAACGAAGCGATAAACAGAAATACATTAAAGACAAAGGGAACAGAAGTTTTCTTTTCCTGTCCTTTATCCTGGTCTCTGACATATAAGAAGCAGAATGTATGTTAGAGCTTCTGTCTGAAATTAGGAGTTAAATTTTAAAGTTGGGTTATGCTCCCACTGGGCAAAAAAGCCTCATAGGCTTTCCTCTGAGAGCAGGCTGACCTTGGCCAAGACTCCAAGCCAGCCTTTCCTCAGGTGGGACCTTGAACTCTCCTAGAGCAGTATTCAAGTGCACAGACACACAATGCACCGCTGTATTTTGAAGCCAGCATTTGCTGCCCCAGACATTCCACACTGCCCAGGATGCCCACTCGGGCAACGGACATAACAAGACTTGCTACTTTTTTGCAGAAGACCTATACACCTGCATTGTTTTTATTGTTGTTTACATTTCCTCCCTGAGAGAGATGGCTGCAAGTGCTGACTGCTTGCTCTCTTGCATACAGAACTGCCTGGACTTACGAAGAACTAATTAAACTGGCAGAACACAAGTACCCTGCTGCATAGGATTTATGTTGGAGTGCTGGGTTTTCTGCATTGGTTCTCAGGGATGGAGCAGGATAGGTGGTCAAGGAGAAGATGTCAGCAGAAAGACTGATATGTAATGCGTCTTTTCAGCATCTCACCTGCCTCTTCTCTCAAAGTGGAGGGCATTAGCATTAGATACAGTTACTGCCAAATTCCTTTGGGGGTGATCAAGCATGGGCAGGTAGGCTCTGACAGGAGGAGTAGGAAGAAGAGAGAAGAATAGAAACCCAAACCCCCATTCACTGTTGTTGAACATCATGTGACCTGATTTACACCAATGCATTTTTCTTTTTTAGAAGCAATTTATATGCACATTCCAGTAACAAGTAAACAAGCATCAGGGCAACAATGATTTAGCCTAGACAACAGTTTACAGATTATACAGGAGAGAATAAGGATAATAACAGTATTAATAATTTCAGTTATTAATTCTATTTTTAACCTATTAATGGATATTTGTTTATTTTATCTATCAGGAAGTCAGAACTACCAGGAAGGAGAACTTTGATCACCTGGACATATACCTCTCCCAACAAAACTTGTTTCTGTTTTCTTTTTGTATGTACATGGCAGTAATTTCAATTTGGTACAATAGTACAATTTTGGCTAGACTACACAACTATAAATTAAGTGTGATGGTGTTCTATTGTCTAAATCAGCAAGGTTTTTTTTGGTTAACTGGTAAATTTCAAGTAATCAGAATACTTTATAACCATGTTGTATAAATATTAATGTATATAGGCTTTCTCAGCCATTAATTACCCTGTCAGTGGAGTCTGGTCTGCTAATATTTGACTGTAATAAAAATCCACTTGATTTAGCAAAACAATCTGTAAAGTTTAAAGAGGTATTTTCCCAATCACAGATCTTGTAATGCTGTCATGGGATACAGTCAATAAAGAATGAAAAAAAAAAAGCTAGTATCTTTAATAAAATTGTGATGAAAGCTGAATCAATTTCCTAGACATTTCTAAGCTTTAAAAAAAAAAATGTTTGATTCTAATTCAGACTGGAAAAAAATCCCAAAAATATAAATTCTCCTGCTGAAGACTAAGTTCTAGTGGCTCTGGCTCTCAAAGTTTTTGCCTTTTCTCACTTCCAGCCACTGGGTTAAGAGAATTCTTCAAGTTCCATCATAAGAGCAGCCTCCCAGCCTGACTTATCTGGGGCCATGCAAAAAACCTGATGACCACTGCTTTTAATACTATTTCCATCATTGGTGCTCCAGAGCTATGAGTGTTTCCCATGGGTTTCTATCCCAGAATCCTGTAATCCTTTTGCTGAACATCCTTACTTCTGAAGGATTAAGGCAAACTCGAAAGGTTGTAGAAAAGAAGAGCAAGACAATTGAAAGTCCGAAAATCCTGCCTGACATTGAGACATTAAAGAAGATCAGTGTACTTAGATTATCTGAGAGAAGGTTAAGAGGTGGCTTGATCATAGTCTCAAAGTTCCAAGCAGAGAAACAGTTTTCCAATACATGAGGAATCTCTAATTTAGCAGAGAAAAGCCATAGCAAGATCCTGTGATTGAATGCTTAATCTGGACAAGTTCACACAAGATGAGCACTTTTGAGATTGTAGCAGCTTTTTTTTTTTTTTTAGGTATTGTTGGATTCTCAGTAATTTTAATATTTCAAAATCATATCTTTTCTAAAAACTGTCTTACTTTGACTAGAAATTATAGGGTCTATGCAGAAGTCATTGGGTGAAATACTGTGGGTATATGTTGTACCCAAGGGCAACTTATCTAATCATAATTTCAGAGTTTATTAATTCTTTGGTAATGAATGTTCCCTACTACTACATAAAATAGGCACATATAACATACTATCATTTGCAGTTTTCTAACCTTAATGTCATTATTCAGAAGCTATTAAAGCTGTTTTTGTACCTCTGTGTGCTTAGCCCAAAGAAAAGGAAAGCTAGTTAATATAAAAAAAGATATTTTTAGCATTTCTGGAAGCTTCTTATGCCAATCTCTGAAAAGAAACAAGAAATTTCTCCAAAAATGCAAATGCTCTGTCTAGAAGCAAGCCTATCATTTTAACTACTTCATCATTATGTGTCACTCCCTATGTATAGTAAGTGCTGTGTGACAGTTGTTTCTAAGAGACAATCAGGGACTTTTCCAATAACGGTGTAATTATATTTCATAATATATATATTTATGAAGCATAGGGCTTTATGTGTGCAAGCACTTAGGAGTCATTAACTAATGCTCACAGCACCTCTATGGAATAGGTAAGTCTCTTTTAAGGGGAGATGATCCTCAAGGCCACATAAAACACTGCATTCCAAGAAAGAAATAGAGGTTGGTACCTTCCCATTTCCAAATTGCATGTTCAAGTCTCCAAACATTGTATTAGATATATAACTATATAACTACATGAAACACTGCTTTTAATAATATGTTCTAGCCCTCCATATCTTGCATTGATTTTATTGGCCTCCTAAACTAATACATGGAGTAATGCTATGACACTCTACCTATTTTGTCAAGATCAGCAACATTAGCCTCTATAGTTCTTACAAGGTCTTGACCTTACTTGCTGAGCTAGTCCTACTGAAATTAAATCACTGCATGAAAAGTATATTTCATTAAAAATTACTGTGAAGAGGAAATGGTAATACTTCTTTTCAAAGTTTGCCTTTATTTAACAGATCAATGGCACTATGGTTTGGCAGTGAAGTCCATAGAGCAGCAGGGACTAAGTGCTTGCTCTACTGAGTCCAGTCCTTGCTGTTAAAAGAATGCTTTATGAAAGGGACCACTTAAGAAACCAATAACAGGAGAGCATAAATAAAATTTGTGAAAGAACTTCCAGACTATTTAGAGTCCGTTCTGTCCATTTTTATGTGCGGAAGGAAAGAATATACATCTGCCATAGACGAATAGCCTTTCACAAGGGATTTCTTGGGCCCAATACCTACCCATAGTTTTTCTCTCCTTGACCCTGCATGTCTGGTAAAAGCATCTTGGAAGCACATGTAGCTGCTGTGATAGCAATGCAGACTCCAACCAATTAAGTCTTACTCACAAATAAATCTCATGCATGACAGACTTGAGGGAGGAATTGATAGTTACCCATCTCATCCAGAAGCTTTCCAGTGACATGATATGTGTTCTTATTATGTTTTCCATGAATTTGGGAAAGTGATTGCCAAGGCAATTGTAAAAGACATGTTTAGGGTAGAAATACGTGGAAGGAAACCATATGTTCAAAACCTGCCCTCTTGTCTGGATTCATTTTGCCTTGAGTTTTGGGCACCATCAGGTCTGGCTCCTAAACCTCCTTGCTCCTAGGGATTGTCACTGTACCTTGATGATTAGTCAAAAAACTTCTCAGTAATGGACAAAGGGGAAAATGGAAGGATTGCCATACTGTCACCTCATAGCCTATCACAAATATATGTTGCTATATTTCAGAAATGGATGACCAGATGAATAATCTCATACCAGGCCTTTTCATGCTGATTGAGAGCAATCCAAAAAACCTAGGAAAATATGAATTCTACCAAGTTGCTAATATGCGTGTTTTGAATTACAAAAGGAAAAACTTTACCTTGAAACCTTACCTCCTTTCCTCTTTTTTTTTTGTTTCTGGCAAAAGACATGGAAATGTCAGAGGGACAAAATATCCCACTCAAAAGAGAATCTTGTGAAGTCAACAATATAAAAGATAAAATTTTCTTGAAAAATTCAAACAACCAACAAACACAAATTCAGTGTTTCACTATAAAATTAAAAACAAGGTACAGAGAAGGCAGAAATCACAGATCTGTTTCTTTAATTTTTTAAACTTGCCTCATTCCAGATAATTTCTGGTCAGCTACCTGCCACCTAGGCTCATCTCAAAGATTTAGACATGAAGAGAAGAAGAATATGATTTTTGCAAGGACCTTTGCAGGCAATGATATACGGAGCAAAAGTAGATCATTAATCTTGTAAAGGAAAAGAAAAACAGAATAATGATATTGTAAAATACAAAACAACCTGGTAAAATATACATATCCTCTGCATTTACAAATGTTTATTTAAATGCAATCTATGTTATGATATCATTTTATGGCTTGCCAATGCAGCTCACTGATCATATAATGCCTCCAAAGGAATCTGATCATTTGTAAGAATCAATAATTACCAATATTCTGAAATTGAAAAGGGCTGGATAATAACCATTCCCTAGCACTTCCTGTAGAAGGGAAATAGGATATTCAGAATTTCTAAAAATGTACATCTAAATGATTTGTTAAACTGCTTGGTAGCATTTGAAGCCCAGATACTAGATTTCTTCTGAACTTCAAAATTATTTAGCTCAAGAAAAATTAATAATAATAATAATAAAAAAAGCATAAAAATTGAAAATAGTGGGAGATGATTGAGTTCTTCTACGTGTATCTTGCAGCTATTTTTGAAGGGCAAGTTAGAGTCTGAATCTTGAAGCTCCATCATTGAACTTTGTGGCTGTGGTGCATACTGAGAAATATCTTAGAACCTAGCTAGAGTGCCCAGCTCAGAGAGAAGAGAATGAGGCAAATCATATACAACTGCTATTAGCAAATCATATTACAACTGCCACTGCTTCCACCGTGACACCATTTACAAGTTTAACCACTTTGAGTTAGGGGGATTTTTTTTCAGAATATCATATTTCCAGAAGTAGATATTTTTGTGGAAAACTGACAGTATCCCATTACAAAAACATTTCCAGAGCTATTAATAAGAAGTTTAATGAAGGTTTATCAGCTAAAAGATACTATTTTTAACTTTATGTCATAGCTGCTTGATCGAAGATCCTTAGTTCTGTGGTGCGGAGCATTTTAGGAAGAACTTTTATTTTGTGAACCTGATAACACAGGCACCACAAAAAGCACCAATAATGAAACTTGCAGCACTTCATCATAACAGATTGATTTTTAATATTAATTTCATCCCATTCTTCTGCATCTCTGCTTCTCCATAAGGACCAGTTAAAAGCGTAAGAATAAACAGCTTTTCCAACAGAAAATCATCACTCAAGTCCCTCAAATATATAAGTGAGAGACAGCCAGTAGAAGATCTGGCAAAATAAATATTGAAATAACATAATTTTCAAATAATATAAACCTATTAGAAAAAATATATGCTGGAAAGGATTGCAGAGGAGTATAATAATACTGACTGACTAACAAAATGTCAGGTACAATTCAGTAATTAGATGTGTAAAGAGGTGTTAACCTTATATACACAGTAGTGGCTTTTGAACTGGCTCTTATCACTCAGAAGGAATATCTGAATTCTCCAAAACCATCAGCCCAGAACTCAATAGTGATGAAGGCAAGAGAGGTAGTCAAGCGTGTGGAACAGCTTCTTTAGATGGAGATAAAATAGGCTGTGGGTCTTTGGTGTGAAAGGAGCAACTGAAGGAAATGCCTGAGATCATGGAGGAGGGAGGTGAATACAGAATTATTATTTAATCCTTCTGGTAACATTGGATCTAGAAAGCACCACATGTAAACCACTGGATTGCAGGTTTACAAATACCAGGTGCATAGTAGAGCTGTGAAACTCATTATTTCATGAGTGCAAAAGAAGTTTAGACATGCATAGAAAACTGTTAAACATGCTCATGGAATACAAATCCACTGAGAACTATTAAAATATCTTCTTATCAGAGAGTCCCTGACAACACATCATGACGGGATGAATGAATGAACCAAGAAACTATGAGTATATATTTGCCCTGTTCTTTTGCCCTTCCTTAGCCCCATTGCTGGAAATGAGATAAAAGTCTGGAAGTGCTCTTGGTTTCAGGCAGCAAAACTGTTCTCCATGTTGAAGAGTACTTTCTGTTGTTCTATTTTGTAATCTGTATGATATGCAAAGCCCACATGTGAATGTGTGTGGTAGCTGATGGCAGTTGCTGTGACCACAGTGGGGAGATGCTCAGAGCACGGCCACTTCTTCCCAGTCACAGCTTCCTCATTGTGCCCTTTGGTGCTAATGAACCTGAGAAGAGAGAGGGGAATTCAGACTATCTGTGGTTCTTACTTGATTCCAGTAAATTTGTACTAAGAAATGATAAAATTATTTTTATGAAATGGGGATGCCAATATTTTGTGGTTCGGCTACATTCCGCCCTCCCCCCCCCTCCCCCCCACATCCTCATTTAATTTAACCAGGCAGTCCAATTTCAGTAATACTCATCACTTCTTAGCTCCCTGTTTTATGTTGATGTTTATTCATGTTCTCCTGCTTGTAAAATTCACCAGTTCCCTCTCATTTATGTGTTGATACTAATGTTCAGGGATGATACAAAAAAATCCTGGAGGGAAACACGGTCATTTACTCCTTCTTGTCTTGTTTGTTTGCTTCAGAATTACTTGCACTGACACAAATAGCCTTTCCTTGTGCACGACAAGAGATAAGGTTGGGGTTTTCTGCTTTATTTGTTCTGTACCACACATATTTTCCCCACCCACTCCCTCACTTGCTTTTATACATGCTCACACACAGATGTACTTGCATACTATAAGGTTTCAGAGAATTTCACTCAGTTTAGGAGAATGTGACCAATGTCTAGGATGAAAAGTTTATATTTTCAGCATCACAAGTAATTTCCACCAATCTTACCATCACAGGTGGGTGTTTCTGGGAAGGTTGCTAAAGCACCTAACACTCAGCATTTAGGACACTGAAATACCATTAGTGAAAACAGTGCTATGAAGAGCTGGGGTGTGCCATGTTGTGACAAACTTTGCTGCCTGCTCGGTTTAGCTCCATGTTCGGAAGTGGAGAAGTGATTTAGCTAATAGGTGATGCAGTTGTCTGCGTTTTTCTGCCTATTTCTTTCTGGAAAATGTCAATATGTCTCATAGCTCTGTCTCATTGCTGTATCTTTGACTTCTGCTTCTCATATGGGAAGCTGCACAGATAATTTGGGTGATTTTATGAATAAAGGGATTTTTCTGAGCCTGCTGCATTTTGCTCAAGTGTTCTCCCAAAGCTGTGTATTTCTGCTGATAGATGAGTGCATCTGCAAGTTTCAAGATGTGTGGTTTCTGTGGGTGGAGTGGGATGAGTGTGGTGGGTTGAAAGAAGAGAAGAAGAAACGGTCTCCAGCATCAATAAAGTTTCTGGTGCCTCATGAATATTTGTTATCTTGCAGGTTCTGCTTTTTAAACACTGACCTGAGAAGAAGCTCTGCAGGATGGGAAGGTTATTATGTGACTGGACACCTTGAGTCACTTGGGGTAAATTGCCACAGTGTCTCAGTTATCAGTTAAGTCCTTATGTTCTGGTGAAATCAGTGGAGCTTGTTCTCACTGGCATAGTATCTGAGCGATCAAGTTTAATGAATCGTTACAAATAGCTTAATCTGCACTTCCAGGTGCTATTAAAACTAGGGTGTTGATGTTTTTTCCTTTTTTTCTTCTTTTTCTTTTTTTTAAATTTTTTTTTCCAAGAGAATTTTTTTTTTTTACCTAGGAAGAACAGCCTTTCTCAGTCACAATGGTTTAAATATGGAATAGTGGGATAGGTTTTGCTCATTAGAAAGCCTGATGCTGAATTCACTATTCCCTTCTGCTAAACTTACCTCCTCCAGGATTTAAGACTCAAAGTTGCAGAGGATAAAACATAAGGCCCTGGTTAATTGCAAATAAATAGTGCCAGAAAAACATACAGATGGTACCTGAAGTTCATTTCTGAAGACTATCCAGTAAACTAAATATAACTTGTATGAAAAGTATGTAGAGTAAGGAGGAGAAAAATTTTTTTTGTGGTTTCTTACAATTGTAGAACAACAAAACTGAAAAAAAAAAAGAATACCCTCAGTCAGTGAAACTCCTTGTTTGGGAAAAGAGGAACCTGTATTTCTATTTGTTTACCTTAAACAAATTAATTAATTTAACAAGTCTGAAAATTTCAGCATTTTACAGTGTACAGGTATAAATATCTGGCAAGTAGAGTGTATATATTAAACTACATCTACTTAGCTAGTAAATATTTTGCTGCATTAGTTTGCTCATTCCCAAGCAATCAGTTGTGAACTCCAGTGTTGTAACGGGTCCACAGGGAACATTTGTGCTTTGGTTGGCACTTACATTAAATTCATCAAATTATTTTTTTCCCTGTTCAAGGCTGACATTTCAGAATTTTTTTTTAAAAGGTTGTGTGCCAACTGCCAAAGTCAATTAATTAAATGGTAAATTTGAAATTTGTAGACGAAAACTATCATTCTCTTTTGCTGTGCGACCTTAGAAATTTGAACATTTAATCCACAAAATACACAATTTACCAGAGGGTCTTGATCTGCTTGCACTGAAAGTAAAAGCAAAGCTTGCTGAGATTTTTTTGGGAGATTAGGGATTACCTCAAGGATGGCATTTTACCCTGCATTTTCCTTCTGATTTTGATACTTGGTAGTAATGACAATATAGTTTGAAGTCCTGTTATGCTTGAGAGCTTAAAGTATTCAGCACTTAGGAGGAAGCAATGCAAATTTGTGGACTAATTTCCATATATTTGAGATACCACAGGTGAGGGTAGAATGTGCAGTCCCAGAATTTTCTGGCTAAAGAACTCCATCTTAGATGTGTAAAGGAAATCTTAGAGGCAAAATTCAACAGACTTGAGCAGATGGTGATCATATTCCTACATAGCAGAAGTATTACAAATTTCTTCCCAAAACTCACGCCTTCCAA
Source organism: Phainopepla nitens (assembly GCA_013400175.1). Taxonomy (NCBI): domain Eukaryota; kingdom Metazoa; phylum Chordata; class Aves; order Passeriformes; family Bombycillidae; genus Phainopepla; species Phainopepla nitens. Next base: position 905,433 of record VXBQ01015435.1, read on the forward strand.
GGAATGTATATACCCTCATTGTCAGCAAAGACAGTCTGAGTTCAAAGATTGGACTGGATCTTGCTCTTCTGACTCCTACTCTGTGTGTCTCTATCTGTACATCTCAGTGGACTCCTCATATTTTATTTGGAGCTTTATCATCTCAAGGTGCTTGAAAATGAGTGCAGAGCACTGAATGTTCTTCAGGTTAATTCTCTGTCATTAATTTATATTGATTTGTGTTTGTTTATTTTTCCTTGCCTGGAAACTGGTGCAGATGAGAACCCTGTATTTAGGGCCCTGTATATGCACGGACTAGAAACACAGCCCAAAACCAATGTAAAAGACAGTAAAAACAATGAATAGGACAGATGGGTTTAGGCAGACCAGATACATGACCTAATACTCCTCTCCCTTTACCATCTGAAATTCTTTCATTTTGTGTTTTGCTATGATTTTAAGCTCAGGATATTTTTTCAGCCTTCCCACTCCCCATTTGTTTCATGAAATTACGCTTTTTCTTTAGGAAGATAAAAGATGCCTAAAGAGGTTGGCTTCCTGCACATTCAGAAATGTTAGGATTTTTTTTTCAGAAATTTGTTAGGATTTGGTCCCTAATTCGCCAGTTTGGCAAGAGAGGAGCTACAGTTTAAGAAAAGGCACAGATTCGCTCTCAGTATCAGGGAAAATGGTGGAAACTGCTAGTGCCAAGGGTGTTTCTTAAATACCGGCCTTGTGGGTATGTAGGCACTATGTGTATTAAGATATTGGAAGTTACTTCTTAGGATTCACAATCTTGTGCCTTCTCCTACCCCTTTGCTTTATATAGTGAATATACAGTTTATATACTAGTTATTTCCATCCAAACCCGTAGTGCCATTCTTGGAATTGCCCTGCCTGTCCACATATAGGCTATTTTGCAGTAAGGAAATTGGATGTTTTCCTGTGGAAAGTGTTCTTCCTTGTGAAAGAGACATACAGAGATGGTGGCCCAAGAGGGACCAAGTTACCTATGTGTGAGCAGAAGTGGGAGTTATTCAGCTCTGCTTTTCTGAGATACTATTACTGTATTTAATCTCAGGGATATTTTATGTAAAACATAATCAAATTCTTGCTTTCAGGAAGAAGATAAATTAAGGACACCAAGCTGTGGATAATGCTTGGAGTCAAAGCTATTTTGGATTCCTGGGATCTTTATACTGTAAAATTGAAGTGTTTCTATCTATGTCTAGAAGGAGACTCACTGAGATGACTAGGGAAACTTTAGTCCTAACACTTGAAGAACTTCAGATCGTGCAAAGGCTAAGCAGTAGATGAGGGAAAATTTAGAATATTGAATTAAATACTATCTGAGACATCTAAAGTGTTGGATTTGGTCTAAAACTCAGTTAATGTGTGTCTAAATTTCATTGCTGGAGGATGAATTTGCTGATATTTATCTCAGGGCAATGTTGGGCAGTGAAATATGTCAAGTGATTACTTGTTACAGTAATAACTGTACCATGCATGGACTTTGAGAGATAGAACTGTGTTTCAAATGGCTTGTAAAATTTGGCAGAGGACAAATCTTTGAATGTTTCTAGGTGATCACTAGATTGCCAAGTTTTCCTTAACCAATGGTGGTTATCTATATAGTTTCTGTGCAAAATGCCTGTATCTCCTTGTGATATGTGAATCCAGTTTTACAAGAGATAATGAAACATGAAAGAACTAAACATCCTAGATTTTTTTTCCCCCTAATGTTGTATTTCAGCATTGTCTCCATCAGTAGCCTTGTCCACAGGAAGTGTAAAGTTTCCTGCTATGATTGTTTGACTGCTGCCAATTATCAGATCTGCTTTTGGCAGCTTTCCCTCCCAACCTGCTGATTAGCTAATGTGTGGTTACTAATACAATATGGGAAACTGGTGTAAATGAAGAAGCAAAAGATTTATTAATTTCATGCGCTAATTACTGTTTGTAATATAATTATCAATACTGCAAAAAGAAATCCTGGCTCTAAGAAATAGCCAGGTTTCTGTGTCTTGTGAAATGAGGCACAAGAATTTTATGCAGTAAACAGGTATATTTTTCCCTTGGTACATGGACATAATTTTCATTAGATTCATAGGTTTCAAAGGCAGAAGAGAGATCATTAGAGCTTGGAGTCTAACTACCTGTAAAACACAGGCAAGAGAATTTCATCCATATACCCTTTATCTGAGCTAACAGAAAACAGGAGCCAGATCCTGGACTGGATGTACAGCAGTTTTACTCCACTAAGCTGGAATAATGGTGATTTATACCAGCTGAGAAATTGGCAGTAGAGTTAAATTACAATGGATCCTTTTTTGCATAAACCTAAATGAAAATGGTCACTTATATTTTAATAGCTGTGTTGAAAGAGCCTTGCTGGGAGTGAGTTTTTGAAAAGTATTTTAAGCTTTAGAAGAAAATGAGGGCTTTTCCAAACATTTATGGGATGATTGTGTTCCCTGTTGTAATTTAAACTTGTCCCTTCACTGAAGAAAAGACATAAATTTAGCAGAAAAAAAAATTCTCTTTAAATTGAAACCTGTGCCAAGATTCTTATTTGTAATTAAATCATGCACTAGGATTTTAGTGGTGGAAGGAAGAACAAAATAATGTAATAAAAAGCTGAATATTCTCAGAGCCAAGAGGAACCTGAACTCAAATGTTTAAAGATTAAAAATCTCAAGAGCTAAAAAGTAGTCTCTGATTTCTTTCATTAGGTTGTATATTTGGCAAAACAAAATGTCTCATTACTCTTTTGTAGCCATCTGTATGTGTGTGTGTATGATATTATATTTATAGCAGAGCGAGTCTTATCATTTAGGTACAGACAGAATCCTACCTGTTTAGAGCTACAGGGTTTGAGAAAGCACTCAGACAATTTTGACATAGACAATGCCATACCATCCTGCAATCTGCACAGAAACTGAGACTTTATGCACACCAAAGCTGAATAAAAGAACTTCCTTCCTGCTCCCCTAAAATGAGTGTTGAAAGGAAAATACCTCTGTGGGGAGAATATCCTTCAGATTCGCATTAAATTTCTGTCAGTTCTATCTCAGGAGGAGGCAGTGAAGGCTTTTGTCTTTAGTGATACAGAAATCTGTGGCTATCACATCAACATGTAGAATATATAGAAAGAAAGAAAACTGCTGCTCTTATTAGAGCAGCTGCTTATGTGGATGGTTAGCAGAGAGAATCCTGTCTCACAATACTCCCATTCTGATTTATAATAAATAAGCTGCTGGTTTGGCTGATGAATCGTTTGAGGTTCTTTATATTTGATTAAGAAAACCTAAACAGAATACGCATTTTAATACATTTCCCATAATTTTTTCCCTTAGTGTTTTTCTCCTTCAGAGATGGAAGTCTGCTTTAGCATGTCACAGTACATTTTGATGGCCCTATCACATGGAGAAAAAAACTGGTAATTTACTGCACAGGTAAACATCAGAAGACATGGCCTGAACCAAATCAACCCCTCTCTCTCTTTACTCTAAGCAGAGTTAGAACTTCCAATCCTTTCTTGAAAAGCAAGGTTTCTTTTTGTCCCTTATCCAGAAGGTTTTAAGTGTTCCCCATCCTTGAGGATCCTCAGGTAACTCCATCATACCACTAAGTATTTGGAAACATCAAACTTGCCTACAAAGTTTGTAGCAACACCACATCCTTCAGCCTGTTGCAGACATCTGTCTCAAGAGGAACGTGCAGCTGCTGAACTGTTCTTCCCACAGTGTCTAGGCTCAAAGTTTTCACTTAGCACTCCATAAGAAAACTGAGAAAAAATAACTGATTGTCCGTTTTATGCAGCCAGGCAAGAGCAAACATCTATCAACACTTGATATACTTGAATACTCTCCCTTTATGAACATCGAACTGTTACCTTATGTCAGATACTACTATAAAATGGATCCTCAGGGGCTTGTGAAGGAGAACAGCCCTCTGCATTACCGTACAAAGAGGTGATGTACTGCAGCGTGCAGAGGCCTCTGCTCCTTCTCATCCTGCCTCATCATTGTATCTTCTGCCCAAAGGTGTGTGTAGAGTGTACCAACTTATTTATAACAACATGTGTACCAACATGTAGTACAAAGAGAGACAAGACAAAACATGAGTTCCTTGAAGAAGCCAGGCAAGAGGGGCTTTGACTGGGGTCTGAACTGCATATTGTGCAATTGTATGCTACTCATTATGACCCTGTGTTTATTTCTTGGTTCAGTCCTACAGCTCTCAGACCACTATGCTGACTTCCAGGAAACTTTAAAAATATTGTTTCCCAAAAGCTGAAGTTAGGCTATTGTCATAGAAAAAATAGCTGTGGTTTATGGTCTTGTCAAATTAAGTTCAGCTTCAGTACATGACATGAAATCTGTATAGGATAGCCTCACCAGTGAATAAAAAGGCTTATTCAGCCTAGTCATATATAAATATCAGTAATATAAAATTCTGACAATTGTAAGAGAATTGCATTCGCAGAAGCTTTGCACTTTCAGCCTGATGAAAGATGATAAAACATCAGTCTGTATATAGTTACATTTTGTCATTTGCTTGTGGAGTACTTCCTTCCCACACTAAAATTAAAATTTAAAAGACTTTCACTTTTGGGGAAAAGAGCATCATTGAAGAGAAATTCTCCCTGGCAAATTAATAGATAAGGTTTGCCATGCTAACTCAAAAAAGCAAGCAAAAGGTAAAAATTGAATCTCTTTATCACAGTTGAGTCATTTTTCTAAACTGGGGAAGTAATATGGGATGGAATATATAGGATAGATTCTCTTACAGAAAGTGCTTTTAAACTCTAAAAGATCCATAACTAATATTGGGAATGGTTATAAATGACAGTCTTCTCTTTTAGATTATGTTGCATTTATTACATTCTACTAGGACTTTATGGAGACTCTCAAGGAATTAAAGTTATATTTATGATAAAAATACAGAGCTGCTTCTAAATAGCATTTTCATCATATTAACTGTTGCCTAGATAACAGGCATATCTCCTCGAGCACCTCTATTCTGGTTTAGCACTACAGCTTGCAAATTAATACAGTCATTATAAGACAGCAAAGCTATATCACTTACCATTTCATTATTGTTCAAGTCAAAATCCATATTTTTTCAGTTTTCCCTAGGCTTAGGAACTGGATAGGGAAACACTATCATCTTGCAGAATAATCTCTCTAGACTCCTCTTTGGTGTTAAGAGGAACCGTTAATCATATTACAATAATTTTCATATTAATAGGTCCCATGTAAAGACAGAGTTAATGCTCTCCTTCTACATTCAATCCTCCAACTTAGCTTTATATATATCTATATCTATCTATATGTATTTATATATATGTCTATATATATATATTTAAATCTGCTTGGAACTAGATTAGCACAAAAGATATCACGTCCTACTCAGTGTATGAATCAGGGTCAAATCAACAGCAAACCCTTAAATTTTTAATCAAAATGGCAATCTGTCATCCCTAAGAGAGTTAAATAATGTTAAAGTGAATAACATGAATATGTTTTAGTGGAAAATGCATGGGAGAACTTACTGCAGCTTGCAGAAAACATTCCATGGAATATCTAGAAGATACTTCAGTCCTTATATGAGAATCTGTGATGCTGGCATGCATATCCACTCTAAATTAAAAATCATCTTTAGACCTGAATTTTTGTTTTCTGAGTAAATCATACAACCTGTATTTTTGTGATCTCAGATACCGTAATTTTCTGAATGCTGCTCATATAATGTTGTACATTTAATAATGTAATGTTACTTAAACTCAGGCATTTCTGAATATTTTTCCTTTTTTTCCAATCTGCTAACCTGAGTAATGTGGTCTGCTCAGAAGAAGTTGAGTGTGAACTTAAGAGGCTGTCCAAGGGGTCAGGTGTTTGCCTAATTTTGAGCAGCCTGAATGCGAAACAAAGGTGGGTCAGGTCTGCAGAGACATGGGGGTGACCCAGCTCTGCTCCTGCTCTGCCCCTGCGCTGCCCCGGCTCGCTGGGAAGCCTCTCCGTATGGGAGCCCGAGCACTGTGCTGGCATCGCGGATAATGAGCCCCAGGGAGAGCAGAATCGAGACAGAACACGGTGCTGACTTAATGTGGCAGTTTGGCTCCTGAAGCCGGTCGGCTTAGCGCGGGAAGGAGCCCGCTGCCTGTTCCTCGGCAGCGTGGGAAGATGCTCCCCTGGTAAACCTTCACTTGCTGTCAGCATCCACTCTCCTTTTGCTAAGCCCTTTTACCGTAATGATGCCATCTCTCTCAGCGTCCCTCATTATTCTCCTCTCTGTCATTCCCATGGGGTCTGATTAAAATCTGTGGAAAGCTCTCTTGGATTTCACCGGCTTTGGTACTCTGCCTCTGCTCCTTAATTTGCCTTTCTTTTCTGCTTTTAACTGCTTTCTGTTTAGGCTCACTTCTGCTGTGTTCTAAACACCCCTCATCTTTCCCCACTTTTGTATTTTTGTAGTTTTATTCCTATTCCTGACCTGCTCGACAACTGTTAAATTACTTAGGCAGTGTGTAAAATGCAGATTAAAGAAATGCTTTCAGCTTTGAGCTAAAATGTGTTGACAGAACTCACAAGAGGCCTAGAGGAGACATGGGAGAGTGGCATCATTTTGGGAGAAGAAAAGCTAGAAAAATGGCTCTCATCAGATCTGAGGTCTCACCATGATTCTGTGGCAGCCCTCCTGGCTGCGTTAATGAGGTCATGAATCCACTAGCAGTGTGTAGAAACAGTTTTAATTGGTGATAATTTTAACACTTGTTTAACAAAATTTAAGGCTGCTGGAATGGGGTTCTATCCGCACTATACTGGTGAAAATCAAAAGTAATGTTATTCAAACTTATGTTCTTCTAGAATAGCGGCACTTTAACAGAAATCAGATTCTAAAGCACTCCTGAATTTCAGATATTATACTGTATTTCCATTTATAACCTGACATAATTCCCACACAGCATATGGTATTAATCTGGTGTAAACACCATGTTATGATGATACTCAAACACATACAGCTGACATGAAAATGTCTTCAAGTACAATATTTCCAAAAGCAATTATGTCTATATGGTTGGTAGTTAGTTAGCTTGTGTGAAGTTTTATTTCTTATTCATATATTTATGAAGGTTCACAGGATGAAACATTAAGTATAAAAAAGGAGCTATTTTACCTGTTTGCAAAAAAGTAAGAAAAAAATCAGTAGTCTACTTATTTTGGTGTGTTGGGCTTTTGTAAGGAAATCTCACCTTCATGTGAACACAGGCTTTTACAGTGTTGGAATTTCCTTTTGTTTGCATTAGAGGGTAGATGTATAGATGAATGCAAGGAATACAATGACACAAATTGAAACAGATGATATTTTTGTTAGAGAAAATGGACTCCAAAATAAATATTTGGGGAAATTTTGCAATTCTCAGAGAAGGTAATACTCTTGATGTGTGAATGCCCCAGACATCAATCTCTGCTGCTAACCAAGCATTTTTCAATGTTCTCTGATGAGTGAGGTGAGAGACCAGCACCACTTGTCCAGGCAGATGCTTGTGTGAAATCCTTAAAAAAATTCCCAAGATTGGAGTTGGGCCAATCATTTTATCAAAAGGAGATAAAGAAAAGCATATCTTTTGGAAAGTAAGTGCTTATGGATGGTAATATTTTTGCTTGAATGCTTGCCAGTAGGGCCAAATTTACAGATAGTATAACTTTCCTAGTGACATCTCACCCTTTCGAGATAAAATAACTTATTAGGATGTTCAGTGTAGCTTTTTCACAGATTGCTTCTAGCTCCACCTGCTACCTAGAGTTTCAAAATGTTTAGCCTTTTCTAGCCCCTTTTTTTCTTCCTGGGGATCCTTTCTTAAATACATTCCTAAGACAAAGAAAATAAGGCAACCTCAGTATCATGCTATTTTGAGTATTCTCAAAAACAGAAAGGAGCTGCAAGAAACTGCTTACAATCATCTCTGCACTAGTTAGCTTTAGAATAACTCTGCAATGACTTTATTTTTATTACTTCATACTGGCACTACAGTGAATAACAGCAGGTTAGGCTGTTGATGGCATTGTAAAATGAGCATTTCCATCTCATCCCTATTACCAAAACAATATCTTAGATTTAAAAGAGACAGCTAAAAATTGTGCAATGGGACAAGAATAAATCTGGAAAATAATTCCACTGAAAATATACACCAGCGTGACCAAGAATTGAATTTAGCCCACTTTGTTGAATTCCTTTTAAAGGTTTCTGCACGTTCAAGCATCCACCAGAGACGAGATGGGAGGCAGCAGTCTCGCCGTTATCTGCGATGCAAGCAGGACACCCGGGGTGAAAGGGTAACGCATTATCACACTGCGCCACCTGGCCCATCCAACACAATTTGAGCAACCATAATTGTATTGATTACTTCTTGTGCTCATGACTAATGACCTCTAGCTGCAACCTTGCATTTTCTAAATCTTTTATATTCTGATTTAATAATAAGATTTGATTAAAAATTGCCATTAGCCAATGCCAATGATTAGTCAGCAAGACTCAATGCCGCCAAGTTCCAATGAGTTTCATTATTCCGGAATTAAAAAGCACAGAGAACTTCTCTGGGTTAATAATACAATGATTCTGTCTCAATCAGGAATGAAAGAAAACAGCTCTAATATACAAATGCAGCAAAATATGTGGCTATTACTAATAGCCACATTTTACAGAGAAGTGTTTGAAGAATTAAAGGGACTTTGTCACAGATGGTGGGACAGTTTGCTTTTACTTTTTATATTTGATTAGAAAGCCAGTGTCAGATGGTGTGTGAGGGGCCATTTTCCTAAGGAAAGACATTTCCTTCGGTGCAACAAAAATGTGGGGCTTATTCAATTTGTCCATGAGAATCCCTGCCACAATATAACAAGGCAAAAGGTATGTCAGCAAAAATGGATTGTGATGGCTTTAGAAAATGCAAAAGGTTTGTCCAGGTTATTTACCTGCTGAGAATATATTTTACTATGCGATTTTTTGCATTTTAAAAAAAAATATGACATTATTTAAAGGACATATTGTCATATCTTTCACAGAAAATAAAAAAGTCTGCCATCTTCTTTCAAGAAGGTAAGGTATTTAAACACATACTAACTTTTAGACATGTAGCTAAATCCTGCTGAAGAGTGTTAGGCTAAGGAGAGACTTAAGCATATATCTAAGAGGTCTGCTGGGCCCGAATTGGGGCCTTGATGTTTCTGTGTTTGGGGTGCGTTAGAGGAGATACTCTGTGGGGTAAACATCTGCTATGGGATATGATGTTCCCTCAGATCCCAATGAAGCTAATTGAGGACTGGGTGACACTGAAGTCAATGAGAGCTGAGAGCTCTCAGCACCCTTCAGGTTCAGGTCTCTAAATAATAAAAGACCCTTGAGACACAGTAAAAGCATTTCCTGCCTGTCACACAGGAGCAGGAAAGTTGTCCTGTCTCACTTTCATCCTTCAGAAAACATGTCATGTCTAAAATGTGAGTCTCATAAGATTTGTAAGGTAGTTGAATAAAAAAATTACCTTTTTAAAACACTGCTCACATAAAATCTTGTATTGGGTTTGCATGCCAAGGTTTTGGTAGAGGGGGAGGCTACAGAGGTGGCTTCTCTGAGAAGTTGCCAGAAGCTTCCCCATGTCTGGCAAAGCCAATGACAGCTGTCTCCAAGATAGACCCACTGCTGGCCAAGGTTGAGCCCATCAGTGATGGTGGTGGAGCCTCGCAGATCACATAGTCAAGAAGCGGGAGAAAACCCCACCAAACTGGGGTGCAACAGCTGCTGGAGGAAGGAGGGAGAACATGTGAGAGGAACAGCCCAACGTACCCCAAGGCCAGTGCAGAAGGAGGGGGACAGACTGCTCTGGGTGCCAGAGCTAAGTAAGGCAGGCTGTGCCCCTGCAGCCCATGGAGGTTCAGGGCAGAGCATGGATCGACCTGCAGCCCATGGAGAAGAAGGGGATGCCTGAAGGAGGGTGTGACCTCATGGGAAGCCTGCACTGGAGCAGACTCCTGCCAGGACCTGTGTGCCTGTGGAAAGAGGAGACCATGTTGGAGCAGGTTTGCTGGCAGGACTTGGGACCCTGTGGGGTACAGTCTGGAGCAGCTTGTTCCTGCAGGAGTGCACCCAATGAAAGGGACCCATGCTGGAGCAGTTCATAAAGAGCTGTACCCCATGGGAAAGACTCATGTTGGAGAAATTTGTGGGGACTCTGTCCTGTGGGGTGGACCTCATGCTGGAGCAGTGGAAGAGCATGAGGAGTCCTCCTGCTGAGGAAGAAGGGACAGAAAGGACATGTGATGAATTGACCACAGCCCCATGCACCCTCCCACTACGCTGTTGGGATACAGGAAGCAGAGAAATCAGGAGAAAAGCTGATCCTGGGAAAAAGGGAGGGTTGGGAGAAAGGTGGTATAAGATATAAGTTTTTTTCTCTGTGGTTTGATTTGTAATAAATTAAACTAATTTCTCCAAGTGCAGTCTGTTTTGCCAATGATGGTCACTGGTGATTGATCTTTCCCTGCCCTTATCTTGACCCATGAGCCTTTCATTATACTTTCTCTCCTCTGCGCAGCTGAGGAGGGCAGTGATAAGCAGCTTTGGTGGGCATGTGGCACCCAGCCAAGGTCAACCCGCCACAAATCTTTTGTCTCCTTCAGAAACATAACTTTAAAATACTTTTTAATAAAGTTTGCTATTGGCAACTCTTGTTTTCCCGGCTTATTATAAGTGCCTTTAAAATGTTTCCATTAATTAAGGCTGCTTTTATGGACTACATCCATTTAGTAAAATTGCAGAAAGAAGTGCTGCCGACACATCTGCCATTGACTTCTGTTTGCCTGAGCATTTTATACCCCCGTGAATAGCACAGTGGGGAGAGAAAGAGAAATGCGAAAGAGAATGATAGAAAGTGGTGAATTCTGTCCAGCAAAACATGGAGGTCAGGAGAGACTCAGCTGATTACATACTCATGTTTTCCAGTATTTCATGAGGAGAGTGGAAAGTTGGTTAAACTCTGGTTACAACAGAATAGCTCTTTTAAAACATACTCTCTTAAACCATACATGAAATACTCAGAAAATAAAAATGCATGAAATGTCAGTTTGAATATACGAGATTGTGTTTTGTGAGATCAGGCAGGAAGGAGGTTGATCTGATCATCTCTGTATTAACTTACCGAGGTTTTTATACACCCTCAGCTGACAGCATTACTAGCCAGATTATAATTATAATTACCTTGGCTTCGTCTCAGTGTTTATCTGCCATGACACCCACCCAGCCACCTGCCTGCTATTAATTCATTCAACACTAACTTCATCTTTTTTTCCTTTTATCTTGTTTTTTTCCTGTTATCCTTACTTTAAAAAATGTATCCGTTATTAGAAACAAACTAACACAATATTTGTTTGTCCATGACATCATGTATTCCTTTGTTTAAAAAAAGAGAAAAAAACAATCCAGAATTCTTCAGATTATAAAAATAACCTGTTTGTATTTTATAGTGAAAACTGGAAAGATCTGGCATTTGACTCAAAAACTCAGAACAGCTGATAATCTTCTTTAAATTGAATCTGTTTTTTTCATCCATGATACTGCCAGATATTCAAATAAGAGGAAATTCATGACAAAGGGCAATAAGCATGATACACAGTTGGCTTGTAGGATTCCACTGTGGGTGCAGCTCTATATGAGTGTTGGATATTTGTTGTTGTTGCTCCTGAGGTGTTGAAGTTTTTTATTTATTCTGACAGCAAATTGAATGTGCAACTCTCCTGTAAAATGACGCTCAAAAAAAATATAGAATATATAGAATATAGAAAACCAGTAAAAATTGAAACAGCCATGCCCACAGTGCTTGAAGCCTTGGAAAGATTTAACACTGCATTCTGCTATGCTGTTTATGGGACAGAAAGCACTTCTCCTCAGTATGTCAGGGACTGTGAACTGGTGCTTTTGTATGGATGTCCTTTTGGTTGTTTGGTGAGTGGTAGATTGAAGAACACGCTGTAATGTGTCAGAGGAAGCTAATTATAATAATAGCTTGGGGTCAGGTAAATGCTTCACTATTTATCTGACCCAACCACTGTTTATTATACTCCTTGTGTCAACACATTTTTACAGAGTGAAAATTAGCAACTAATTAATTTATTTTCAGGAGTTAATGCCACTGTAAAGAAAATAAAAAGCAAGGTTTATATTGAATAGTGATGTTTCTAGAAGAGAGCATTATAAACATTGAAGTGAAGGGTCTCTAAAAGCAGCTTTGAACTAAATAATGTAAAGGTCTGATGTGTGATCATTCATCAAGCACCAGTTCATCAAACTGCACTTAAGTATCTGGTCAAGTCTTCTTCAAATCAAAAGCACCTGTTTAAATGCTTTCTGGGTCTTAGATCCTGCTCAAGCAACATTTCTGATTTCACTGAGCCTGCTTCCCTGGGGAAATGTGTCAGGGTGCAGGCCTAATTGCCCGTATTCCTCTCTCATCTGTTGATGCTGCTTTTTGCAGTGGCATTTCTGCTCTCTTTCTGTTAAAAGTTTGGAGATGTCAGAATCTAAGACACTGCTCAGACTTCTGTACAGGTCTTGGGAGCACAGTTCAAGCAAGGGAGTGAAGGAAGGGAATTTTCTGAGGGTGTATTATTACTTATTATATTTTTCAGCTCCCCAAATTAGGCAAGCTGCTCTTCAGCACTGGTTCCTGATGTGTTTCAGCCAACATATTCTTCTCTTAGCATAACCCACCAAGACACAGTAACACCTTGTGTAATGGAGAAAATAATTATTTGCATTTTTACAGTCATTTTAATGTGAAGACTTTAAGTGCTTTAGGACCTTCTTGAGCTGGAAATTTTCCCATCTTTCCTTCTTTCTATTTTTTTTTCTCATATTGCCTTTCCCATCTTTCCTCTCCTATATCCTTGTATTCTTAGATGAGATCAGTACTGGAGAAACTTAGGCACACTTTACCCATGTTCTGGACAATTTCTTTGCTTTCACTTCAACTTCTGTGGAACAATGAAATCTCCTCTTCCCCTGAAGGCCATAAGACAGCCCCAATATGTCCCAGCTGGATCCTCATTCGTAGTGAGTGAAGGTCCAGGGCTCTAAAGCATGATGCAGGCTGCAGCTACTGAGCAGTTTTCTACAGTTTAAGTAGCCAGCCCCATGCAAAAAAGTCTGTGGCAGAGCTTGGAAAACAACCCAGATGTCTTAGCTGTTCTTCTTAAACAGCTTTCAATGCCCAATCAATGATTGCTGCGATTTTTATGTTACCTTTTAAAATTCTGGACCACTGCATGCAGGAATCATTATTTTTAGACTTACTTTTTCTAATGATAAATTCAGGAAATATTTTAATAATTGTAATTATCATAGCACAGCTATCAGTCTAAAATTTTATTCAGCCCTGTGCTGATTTGGCACTGTGGCTGGACTGGCTCTGTCTTCAAAGTCATCTTTTGTGTCAGATAGCAACTGCTACAAGGGAAGTATGTGCAGCTACAGCTTTCACCAAGGCATTGACAGCTCTGAGGCTGGGGACCAAGAGGGCAATGCATAGGTCTTATGATCTTTCTCATCTCGTTGAAAAAGGTCACAGAAGTCATCAGATTGACTGCAGAACATTCCCTCTGAGCAATGCACCTTTTGTACTGCAGAGATGCTGCTATTTTTGAAGCTGTGGTCCATGCGGAACACAAATCTTTCTTTAGCATGTATATCAATGCATCACAAATGCCCTCGGGGGACAGGGAGAGGCTTCCTGTTCAATGCAGTATTTCAACAAAATATTCTAAATTAGAATTATGTAAAATAGGCAAGAAAATTCATTGCTTGATTTTGTTCCTTCTTTCCAAAAGCAAGTCAAGGAGGGGAGGCATGGAGATCTTTGATTGTGATCAGCAAATTTACTTTTTTTCTTAAAAAGAGGTAAAAATAAGAAAAAAGATTGATACAATGGAAACCTTCGGATTCTTTCTACGTTGCAAAGATCATCAGGTTAAAATGGGCTGGGGAAGATGGTGCTGTAGGGACAGCACAGAATACCATGGACAATGTGTTTTAGAGGAGCGCTTTGATTGTGTCTCATGTCCTCTGCTTTTACTCCATGATCCTTGTACAAAATCTACACTGTAAAATGATCACTCTGTGCAAAGTTTGAAGGATTTCATGCAGTATATAATATCCTTGTTCAAGAAGGATCAGCAAAAGGGTCACCTGCCTAACAGACAAATATTCCATTATATCGGGATAGAAAACGGCCCTTCATTTCTTCATCCTTCACATATGGACGGGAGTTACAAATGGAAAAGCTGCTAAGAAAATGTGCAGTCAGATGTGTCAAATAATATTTTCTTCTGCACTGTCAGAAAATATTTTTGAATCACAAATATTTTCCTGTTAACCTGTGCCCTTTGGAAACACTTGATGAATAAATCAACCCTCATCCTGCATGAGTATTTGCTGCGTCTAACTGTAGGTTTGCTAGCAAGGGTCCCTGCCACAAACAGATTTTCTGTCTTCAGACACTGGCCCCGGCCCCTGGCTGATGCAAAAATCCCAGTCCTGCTAATCACCTGCACTGCACCTGAACCAGAGGAGTGAGCTTCCTGGAGGCCTGATCCTGCAATGACATCACATAGTAATCAGGGATGACCATCAAAAATGACTGTTTAGTTCAGTCTCTTGATCACTGAATGAACACCATGAAGACTCAATAAGGCTCAGCTTTGTTACTGGGCTTGTTTGATCATCAATATGTGAATACTCAGAGGTGTGAATAAACCCAATATGGGAGGAAAAAAACCTCACCAAACAAATTATATTTAATGCCTAAAACATGCTTGCTGGTTTTTAGATACAGAATTAAGAACTTTCTTTACAGGATTTAAAATCCATTTAACATTTGATGCCTATTTACATAGAAACAGAAGAAGAGCCCTCAAACTTTTTCTGATTTCTATGGCTTTTCTACAGGCTTTAAATTTTATTTAAGAGTAGGTCACCTTATCAATCAATGTTTCATTAATAATATAATTTTTACTGCCACTTTTTTGTATTGTGAGCTTCTGGAAAGCATGGACTTTTTTGTCATGCTATTGGAAGACATATGAGATGCACAGTTGAGTATGAACCTTTGGGCATAACGAGAATAGAAAGAAACAATAGTAAATGATTTTTATCTGTTGTTTTAGGCTGTCAGAAAATGTACGGGAAAAAAAATCATGCTAAACTGAAGTGTTAAAGCACTGGAAATTGACCCAGACAAAGTTCTCAAAATCAAGATAAGCCAAGGCTGTTGCTGGTTATTTCTTAATTAAGTAACTGAAGCATACATAGCCAATAAAATCCAACTTTTGCAAGGCAAATAACCCTAGACTTTTATGGATGTCAATAAAATGAATATTGTCTGGAAGATATTCATTAACCAAGGGAAGATGTCTGTAGAGGCTATGGTCCAGAAAGTTGGTGGATTTAATGACACAGGCACAGAAGATTGTATAATAAAGTGAGTGGAGCTGGTAAAAGAAAAGAAGTAGCATTTCTTCAGTGTGAATATGTTTCATTAAATCAGCAGTAAATTGTGTGGACTTTTATTGTTTCTGGTCTACATTAGCCAAGGTCTGTCTAATGTTAGTGGGTCTACCCATTCCTTTTCAGGACACTAAGCCTGGTTTACTGTTCCTCACAAGCTGAAGGGTAGATGACTAAAATATAATTGGATGCCTATCGTGCATGTGGGAAAGTGGAAAAGCATTTGTGAAACAGGAAAATCTCATGTAGAGGGGTCTAATACCCCCTTTCTAATTACATGGTTAAACAAGAAAAATGGAAATGCTTTCAGATGTGGTGACAGGTTGAGAGGAGAAGGAAGGAAGGAAGGAAGGAAGGAAGGAAGGAAGGAAGGAAGGAAGGAAGGAAGGAAGGAAGGAAGGAAGGAAGGAAGGAAGGAAGGAAGGAAATAAATTAGTTTCTGGACAATGAAAAGGGTCAGCATAAGGAGAAAAATGGAAAAAAGGACGGCATGGTCAAGAGAAGCATTATGTATATGCACTGTATATACACTCTGGTGTCAGTTCAGAGCCATGTGTACCCCTGCTCTTTGCCCAGCTTTGAGGGGGCTTGCGACCTCCCCAGTACTGACTGCCTTTTAGAAACCCCCGTAGTGTCCTACAGTAAGGTGATGACTAATGCTATTTCTCCCAGGTGTAGATTCTGTGTGATTTGATAGCTCTTCAAGTGATATGATGACCATGTGACTCAATATATTCCAGTGGCTATGTGGTTATTGTGTCAGAATAATGGTTATATCTGGCTCTTTTTGCTTATTCTTGCCCAAAAACCTCCTTGTTCTTTGCAGAGGGTGCAATATTTTAACTTCATTTTGCAGTTTTATTGTAAGGCAAGCCAGTAGCAGACCCAGGATGAGAACAAACATCTCATGAATTTCATCATCACCACCTTCAGTGTCTCTTATTGATTTCCATTGTTGGCTGAGGTGCTGGTCCATGCTTCCTTGTATGGACCAAGTCATTTTTTAGATCAAAAAATATCTGGATCCTGGAGTCTTCAATACTTAGTTACCTGGTGCCTCATGTGTCATGGAAAAAAAGATTGTTTGGCATACCATCATGTAACATCCTTTTTGTCTCCAAATAAAATGAAAAAGTCTGCAAAAAGCCCAAGAAGATCAAGTAAATTCAAAATATGAGTTGATGTGTTTGGGCTTACATCTTTGTATCTTTAGATAAAATGATCCTACAATAAATATGCATATAAAAGGCATATAGGTACTGGAATAGTAGAGAAAACAATTAAAATGAATTAATTTTCTAATTAACTAATTAATTTAATCTGATTTTTTTAAGTCTCCCCAATCTATTTTACCTTCTCTGGTAAATGGACAATATCTGCCAGAATTTGGGGACTATGAGGAAACTAAAAGTACATTCTGCATTGGATGACAAAAGGCTTGTATGAATTTTCAGCTGAAATGTGCAGAGCTATGGAACAGTTAAATGAATATTAAATATTAAATTGAATATTAAATTTTTTCCCTGGTTCTTATCTGGGATGTTTTATGTCTAGGCTTTCATACAATCATTTAAAAATCATACGTTATCCTTTTGATGGCAAACTTCTATTCTGAAATCTGCTTTCACATAGCTTCTGAAAGTTCTCTAGCTTTTCTATTTCCCACAAAAGCAGGAACTAGCTCAGCTTAAGCCTTGCATCACAGGATCAGTAAAGTTATGCATCCAAAAAAAAAGAGAAAACAGTAACACTTACTTCAGCACTGAAAAACTGTGTTTGGCTATTCCTCTTTTACAACTTCACAGCTGTTCTACTACCTGTAATTGGAGTGTCAAGATGAGTACTTGTTTTAATCTGGGTGGGTAAACATTGATGGCAATTGTATAATATTCTGAAAGAGCAGAGAGAATGTTTTAGTTACTATAGTAGGTCAGATTTAGGATCTGCTACTGAAATTGTACTGTGCATATGAGTAACTGCTCTTTTGGTGCAACTCAGTTGCTAATTGTTTAGCTCTGATAACCCTAATATTTACAGTTTCGAAGCCTTTCTGGAATCTGTTATTTTTACACTGGCACATACAAAACTTCTTGAATAAATCTTGACTGCAGGCATGAGATGCTCTTCAGACTCTCTGCAGTGGTGTCCAGTTTGGTGACTGTGGCTGCTGTTTCCCCAGGAATGAACAGAGACTCAGGATGTGACAGTAGTAAGCAATGATGTCTCACCAAACCCTTTAAAGGTAGTTGCTCTAGATGCTCTGGCATTTGAAATTCTGCTACAGGCTACCTGAATATGGTCACATTTCCCTCCCTGATAAAAATGGAAATGCGCCTACATCAGAATTGTGGTTTTGGAAATGTCATATTTGAAAGAATTTATTGAAAATACCCTGAAAGTATGACTAATTATATTTCGACATGAAGAACTAAAACCATAGAAACCTCTTGTTCAGTTTTCTCCAGTCATTTCTCCAAGCCAGTGATACAAGAAGAAAAGATCACCCTTTACTCTCCTCAGCCTCTAAGGAATTGATATTAATTTTTAGTTAATAGCTGAAGCACCAGTGCAAATGTGAGTTGTGTCCCTGCATCTATTAGGATATAAATACCTGTCCTTTCTCTCTCCTAAGGGTCACTCTATTTTAAAAGAGGCAATGATAAATTTAACATCCAAGCTGTCATGAGTGGGAGACTAAACACAGATGAAGAAAAGTCTTGCAGTTCTGCTTTCTTAAAGTTTAATTTTCTGATATTTTCTTGTGAAGCTGAAAATGAAAGAATTGCGCCTCTACCATTGGAATAGAAGCCACGCTCAGAGCAAGACACAGCTCAGTGACATGCTGACTACACAAGCAACTCTAATTTCTGGTTTAGCCTCTTCATCTTAAGCTGGAGGCAAAAAAGCAATCATAGAATATTTGCAGAAAATTTAAAGAGCTTCCAAATAAATTCTTGGTCAGGTAAATGGAGTATCGCTTAGCCCAAATTGTGTTTGTGTGAAAGATGCCACTAAAAGTCAAATATGAGGTTTCCAGTGGTATATCTTCAGTACTTTCAGCATACTTTACCTTCTTTGAAAGCTGAGATATTTTGGGTGATGATGTTATTTCTTATTTAAGCAAAAAAATCCTCTTCTGTACTTTTAAATCTTTGCTTCTTAGTGAAACTCTTGAATGCATATTGATTCTCTTGCTTTTCTCAGAAACTAAGGTGTTCTTGTTCCCTGAACCTGAAACAATAGTTTAGTAATGATGATAGTCTCAGGAATACAAACTGAAATGGGTATTTAAAGACAGGTACGTATCTTTTATCAGATCAGTGGTTTCTTAGGCCATGACTGGAACTTTTGGCTGTTACAACTTTGCACCCCAGTTCAGGATTTTTGGCATTACACGGTTCCACTTTCTTATTCCTTATTACAGAACATGTAAGCATTACCTCTGTTGTTTTCCAAACTGCTTTAAGAACTACCACAAGCATTGTGGGAATTCAGCATTATTTTTTGATCCAGGACTGATGACAGCTATTTCTGTACAATTTTATACGAGAAACTTAGATCACTATTACATTTCACATTGACCACCATGTGCCTATTTTGTGATCCACGTTCAGTTTTTCTAAGGTACCTACCAGTAACTAATAAATATCACTAACCTGTCAGTCCTTAGAAGTTTTGTCTCCTTAACTGGTCCATTAGTTTCTTGATAAGAAAATCTAAATGCTTTGCATTTAAAAAAAAATCAATAAAATAAAAACTTTTAACCTTTTCATATGATGTAGCCATCACCAATTAGCAAATATATTATCCCTCAAAACCTGAAGAACTATGCTTTAGTTATCCATATGCACTTAAAAATAATTGGGACTGAAATGTCCTCCTTAGTTCATACCTTTAGGGATACATCTGCAGCTTGAACTCACCATGTCTTTTTCTGTATTGAGTTAGTTTTGATGTTTTAATAAGCACAATATTACATCTTCACACTGTGGCATAATATTTTGCCTTCAATTTCATACACATAGGCAACACAAGGGATTGTTTGTTATCTTCCATGTGTAAGAACAAGTGCAACATAAGATAAAGCTGGAAGCAAAAGGCTTAGGTAGTAAAACATGTTTTCTCCCTTCTGTTTTTATCCTGATGAAGTTACAGGAAAAATATACAACTTGTTTGTTTGTTAGGTTTCCAAGCTGCCAATATGTACAGTAGAGAAAAAAAGAAAAAAAATCAAATTTCTGACAGGTGCAGAAAGAGAGGCAAACTTTGGCTCCTCAGGGTATTTAAAAAATTTTCCTCTTGCCAGACCCGAAATAAAATTCAATCTCTATGTCCAAGAAAATAAACAGTTCTGTTGATTTGCTAGATATCAGGGCTTGTCTTAGAGATTTTATGAGATTCATGTATATGAAATTCATCTTTTTTTCTTTTTTTTTTTTTTTTTTAACCATAGATTCTGTATTGAAACAATACAGTTATGGGAGAAAGGTAACATCACATTTTTGAAAGTGAAGGTTTTTAACTTATGGCATCCGATTTACACAAGCTGTTTTAGTGATGCCTAGGGTAGCAAGCTTGAGCAAGAATGTTTCACTTCTTCTTTCATCCCCTGTTGTCTTGGTTGGTGCTGTTTCTTGTCTTCCAGTCCCTTCCCAAATAGCCTTTCCTTCCAAATAATGGCCAGAAAAAATTGCAGTCCAAACAAAACTGCCTAAATATGTGCGATTTGTGTGAATATCTGGGGGATATGATGGATCAATGGAGATAAGGTGAATCTGATTGTCACCTGCATGAGAAATAGTCCAACACTATACCATACCATGATGGATGATTTGGCCATATAGTGCCCAACTGCACCCGTTAGAGGAACCCTAGGTTTGGCGACAGTAAGTTGTGTTTATGCATCCCTTTGTGGTAATTTGTACTGGGAAGGGGTGTGCTGTTGACTTGGAGTGATACTAGGATCTCCACTGCAGTTTAGTGGAGCCCACTCAGCTCTAGCTGTCTGACCCTGTACATGCAGCATGGCTTGGGCACCTTCCAGATGGTCACTCCAATCCTGTTTGCCTCAACTAATATCCTAGTAAGGCCATAATTGTACTCACTCTGTTTTAAAACTCAGTTTTGTGGAGGTATTCCTTGTTCTATCTCAAAGTCTCATAAATTAAATTGAAATCAGTCACATTTATGACTAGTTGTTAAAAAGCTGTAAGTGTTATGAATTTATGACTCTGTGCTCATGTTCAGCTGTTCACTGCTTCTGCTTCTAGGTCTTTTTATCCTATGTGGGATAAAATTTATATTTGTGGGTGAGATCATTATAAATCTTTTATGTACCACAAGTGCCATTTTAAATGTTTGCAGGCATGGAGAAATGTGCCCATGAGATATCAACCATATTTCATGGGTTATTGCTTCATGAAGCTGACAAAAAAAGAGCTTTGCAACTAGTATACACTCACATACCTTCTTAAGTTTACATGTTTGACCTTTAAAAGCTGGTAGGCAGCATGAAATGTACAACGCAGGAAATAAAATGCTACATGGTTCATATTGTATCTGGATACCAGTTTGCCATGTTAATTTTCTTTCTTTAGCAAAAACTACCTTTCTCAGAAGACTTGCCCATGCCTAATCCTTCAAGGCTTCTTGCTGATTCCAGTGACAATTGAACAGCTTTCTCAGGAGTGAGTGTAGTTTGTATAGACCTGTGCATAAATCAGTGATGAAACAGGCCAGCAACAATGAATGCATGGCTCACACTTGATGCAAGCCTATTGCTGAGATCTGTGGACTTCAATCTGAGCTTCCCTTCAGAGCTCTTATAGATTATGTATTCAAAGACACAGAGGAATATAGTTTTCAAAAAAAGATTTTTTTCAGGCTGGAAAGATGGATGTATGGCCTGTTAATAGATGACATGCAGTGAGCTAGGTTTTCAGTGTGGCATTAATTTAAAAGAGCACTTGGGAGAAATGTGCTTTAATAGAAAGAACAGTGTGTTGGGAGCTGGGAAGCCTGAGATTTCCTAACTTTGTAGCAGGATTACCAGGGCAAATCACTTCTCTATGGCTTACCTAGACATCTATTTACCAGGGGGAAAGAAGTTGGAGAGGCTTTCTCTTGTTGCCCAGTTGTCAATTACCCATAGCATACTCTGGCAGATGCCAGCACTTTTCTGCTTCTTGTCCTGTATCCCAGCCTGCTGCCATTTTCCACACTGAGCAAATGGGAGAGCCATCCTGTAATATGCATCCCCAACAGTGCTGGGGACATGCCTCTGAAACATGATTCAGTGTGTGCATCTACAGAATGCATCTACATTGGCTTCATCCTGTTACTCAACTCACTTGCTCATTTCGGACAAAAAGGCTGCTTGAGACTGAGACTGTCCCTCACTGTATGTTGCTGCTTTAGATTTTTTGTAAATACAAAAAGTGAAGATAAGTTTCCAAGGTCTTTGGGATATGACTATGATTAATTGGGAATGTAAAGTGTCAACTAACTCTGGGGAATATTTTTTCATGCTTCACCCATTAATTTCCTTTATATTTTATTGGATATTTGGTAACTTCCTTATTGCTTTCCTTTGTTTAACAATCTATATAATCTCTTTAGTTTTCTTGATCATTTTACCTCAAGCGTTATATGTTGTATTAGAGAGATTAAGAAACATACATAGCATTGTCTCTGTCCCCTGATTTGGGGAAATGCATTTTGATGAAGAAATGTCAAGATGGCAGTGAGATTGTTACCTCCTTCAATATCAGCTCAAATGTGCTTGTAAATGTTTCAGTGCACATGTGCATATTTGAACATATTAACAGCACAACATAACTGCTGAATATTCAGGAAGTAGAAAGTAATTGCATCCATGGTTTCTATTTTAACAAATAGGCACAATCTTTTTTAATGCAACATTCATCCAACTTCATAGTATGCATCAAAATACATTTGGATTGTTTATGATTGATGTGGTCATCTCCTCATGGTTCCTGTGGGCTAGATAGAAATAGAAATGTAGGGCAGGAGTCTCCATTATTGTGCAGCTGCTTTTCTCTGCACTGTCAGCATAAACTCACACGAAAGCTGGAGGATCTGGCTCAGCATAAATGTAATTCTAAGATGATGAGCTGCTGTGGGGCACCTACACTGCTCTTCCTTAGTGATGTTAAGATAACATCAGAGGGGTGGTTGTCCAAATGGAGAAGGCAACGGGGGAGGCAATATATTGTTACATTCACACTTGTTCATGTTGACTATTAGTTGTGATTTTGGTTTACAGTGTGTTATGGCCAAGCACTAACTGGAGCAACTTTTAAGCATTTCTGATAGAATGGAAAGCAAATGGCTCCTTCAGACAGCAACACCAAGTTAAGCATGACTCAGATGTAGCCAGCCTATAGGTGAGATCAAGATGCTTTGAGGCCATACCCCCATATCCTAAAAAGCAGGTAGGATTCATATTACTTTCCAGTAATACCCAGTATTACTTTCCAATAGGGTTCATGACTGTAGGCACACGTTTCTGAAAAATACAAATAAAGTTATACCTGATTTCTGGAAGTGACCTAGGAGCCTGATTCTCCCTTTTTGGTGAAGCTTAGGCTCTTATTTTCTTGCTTTTCAAAGCAGGGTTTATCTGTGGAACTTAGACTGCTAACGAGCTTAGGAGGTTCTGAAACTGTTGACCAACCTTCAGACTGAAAAATATTTGTATCTTTCTGTAGCTGTGATCCGTGCTGTCTGTAAATGTCCAGATCCCAGAATCTGTACACTTTCTGTTTTGTAAATATATGTATTAGATAAAAATTAAATACTAGATGTATTTCTGAAGTTAAGGAAAAATGGAGAAAAGAAGTAATGCTGCAATGCTTCAATGGAAGAAATTTGTGTGATATTATTGGATGTACCTTTCACTAACATAAATGTGTCTAAGGGAAATGGATATTGAAGAGTTTTTGTGCTCCATGACTTTGAATATTTTGCATTAATTAGTTTTGTCTCTTCATAGTTCTTGTCCTCAGTAGAACCTGAATCCTTAACTAAAAAGTAATTAGGCTTTTAATGTGACTGTGAATATTTAAGCAAACACGCAGGCAACCACTGCTTTCCTTAATCAGAGTAGCTCCTTTTTTCCCCCTGCTATTTTATGTAGTCTTTTAATCCTTCTTACATTCTCTAAGACAAGCTAACTACTGTTTCTGTGTACCTGAGGGATTGTGCAATGCAGACAGAGTTTGCTGCAGCTTTCTTTCACTTCTGAAAAAAATCACAATCCACTTAATCTGACAAGTGAAACCTTTGATTACATGTTACCTACACAATACTGCTTCTTTTCACGTTAAGGCAGAGAAGGAAATAAATGCAGAAATGTGTCTGCTAAATTTCCAAGTTAGCAATCTGCTGTAGGAAACCGTGATCCTGACAGGTGCAAACGCTGGACTCTTGGCCTTAGGGAGTCTCATGAGGCTTTCAAAGGTTTTTCACCTCACTGATCCAAAATAAACTTCAGTACTTAGGAAAAAAATCAAAACAAGCAAAATTTTTCATGTAGCACAATCTGGTACAGAGCAAAGAACAGGAAGAGAGAAAGTCCATAATTTAACAATTTGTGCAATGATTGTCATGGACACGAATCCCTGTACTGTTGCCTTCTTTTACCCGAGGGATAATTGCAGGTTTTGGTTCTTGACTAGCTTTTGAGGTTTGTACCACTATACATCTCTCATAGTTAAAAATAATACACTGCAAAATGGAGAGGTATGCATACAGTTATATCACATGGAGTGAGGCCTACCTGACAAATTACTCTGTGCACATCTCTTTTCTTCAGGTGCAAGTAGAAGCCCTGCTTGTAACTTTAGCTAACAGTGGACTAAAAAGGAAAGAAAAAACCCAACCTAACACTGTTTCACTGTTTACCTTTAAAACACAATCACTGATTAGCATCTTCTGCCTAAAAAATGTGCTTTCACCACAATCTTCAGCTTCAGCCATCAGGTTTCAGCCATGGTACCAGACAGACATGAGTATGAGCTTGTAGAATAATTGTGTTTATTGATAATAATAGCAACAACAACAACAGTAATAATGATAGAAATAGCCTGCTTCTCTGAAGGGGCTTCTGAGATACTAGTCCAGCCCTGTGCATATCCAAAATTAGCTGGGAGATAGATGTATAATTCTCCTTGCCACTTGTATTTTTGTGCACATATACTCATATAAAAATTGCCTTATTTTGTCACACATAAATATCTCTCCCTTTCTCTCTCTCTTTCTCTACCTATCTGTGTGGCTTTTTTTTCAGAAGTAAAAAAAAATAATAGGGCCAACATACAACACAGAGATAGACCGTCTTCCTGTATCAAGCAGAATAAATTAGTGCTGAATGCCTAGGTTAATGTTCACTCTAAACTGGGGCCTGCACATCTGGGATTCTCAGTGCTGTTTGATCTGCCCTTTCAAGCTCTGATGATCCCACTGAATTACATTTAATGGACACAGGGCTGAAGTACAAAAAAATGAGAGGGCTTGTTATAAAACAATAGCGACAACTTAGCTCACATGCACACCTGTTCTTTGTACTTCATGAAAGACTGTCCTGATGTGGGGGAAAAGATTTCACAAAATACTCCCCTGGCATTGTTAACTTGAACTTCATAAGTACAACAGCCATTTTGGGGTAATTGGATTTACAGTCACTGCAGCCATGGATGAATGTTATGGGAGGCATTTGTGCTCAGCTAGTCACATCAGAACAGGATGTGACACACCTGTACACTACACTAGTAGAAAGAAAACTACTCTGAACACTTATTAGGTAGACATATATGAGTTAAACCAATTGATTTTACCCATGCAGGCTACTAAAGGCTTATACATCTGCACCAATGCTTAAAATTTTTCCTGTCCTGCAAGATAGCGCTCAAAATTTACCTCAGCTGAAAAATTGGAATTTTATATTGGTCTTTTTTTGACAGTATCCTGGGATATTCATAATAGGGGGAGGTGCAAACTGAAAACTATAACCTTTAATTTCTTTGAGAATTTTAGTAGATCTTATTAGATATTTGTTTCCAAATAAGCGTCACTTTTTTTTTTACTGGAGTGATTAAAGATAATTTCCATCTTATTAACCTTAGACTTCTATATCTATTAATCTATTATTCGCTAAACTTGTCTGTGTGCCCAAGATTGCTCTTGAGATCCAGTTGCTGTGCCCGATCTTTAAATTCTGATAATAAAATTGTCCTTGGCAAATCACTATGATCCTAAAATCAACATAGTGATGTTGATCAAACAAAATCAATATAAATCTGGAAAGACAAAAGGCATGTAGTTGTTAGAAAACAGTCATCATCTGACTCATCCATATTGACTTATAGTATAGAAATAACATGTATTGTCTTCCCCATTTTGCACATAATCCAGACAACAATATTTAGTCGGAAAATAAAAATCTGAAGACTTTAGACTGGAACTAGATGTGTATTTTCTCTGTATTCAGAAAGCCAGGAAAATGAGCAGTGGAAGTAATGACAAATTTATGCTGATGTGCTGATTGCATAGAGACCAAGCCTCTAATATGTACTTGAAAGGGGAACAGTAAGGTCTATCTACATGTATCCCTATATCACATGTATTGATTTCACTATGACTGTGTGTGGTATTGTGTAAACCTGTATGAAAGATGTTTCCTGTCATAGCATGCTTGATATTGCACATAGAATCATAGAATGGATTGGGTTGAAAGGGTTTTTAAACAACATCTAGTTCCAAGCCCCTGCCATGGGTAGGGAATCTTTCACTAGACCAGGTTGCTCAGAGCTTCATCCATCCTCATCTTGAAAACTTCCAAGGATGTGGAGTTCACAATGTTTCTGGGCAACTTGTTCCAATGGCTCATCACCATCACAGAAAATAAATTTTACACAATTAGTTAAAACTTACTCTCCTTCAGCTTAAGGGCACTCTCCCTTGAGTTAGTTGAGGAGACTTTTGCAAACTGGCTAATAAAAAAGGCACTTTTTTTCTGTAATATTTTCCATGTGATAATAACAATGTTGGAGTACTTGAGTGATGGTATACACTGGTGATCTCTGTGGCTAGGAGGTGTGTGGCAGCATTATATAAAAATTTCTGCAGGACAACAGGTCTACATTTGTGTATTTTAAGCCTATGACTGGCCATCATGACAATCCAATTTGACCTTTGGTATGTTTTCTCCTTTTTCCTGACCTTGCTCCTAAATTTACCTGAATTAGTTCCTGCTTCAAGTCTATTACTTGCATCTACATTGGAATATTAGATAAATGCCTGTGTCCAGAGAAGCCTGAGAGGTGGCTGTAATGAGATGTTTCCCAGAGAGTCCAAAAGTGGAGTTTTCTAGCTACTCTTCATAATTATTCACCTGATAGTTTCCACTGTAGGATACTTTTTATTGAGAATAAGGGATAGTGTTCTCAAACTTTGCATTTCAGATCCTTAAACTCACTCTGGAGAAGCACCAGGGTACTTTACCTCTCCTTCAAGGAAGGACTACATCACTCTAAGTGGTGGAGTGTTTTTTCTGGGAAACTGATGGGAAAGATGCTTAGAAAATAGTCAGCAAAGGTGAAATGACAATAAAGAATTATAGGTTAAAAGCAATTAGCTGAGCTACTCTAGAGCAAAAATTTAATTAGATGATTCTGGGGAAAACAGAAATTCTCCTCTCCTCTCCTCTCCTCTCCTCTCCTCTCCTCTCCTCTCCTCTCCTC
>VXBQ01015435.1:932827-1068432 GCA_013400175.1 Phainopepla nitens
AGCATGTTGCTTTCTATGGTGACTGAGGCAGGTTGAAACTGTCAAGCTGAAAAAATTACAAAGAGGGAGGCTAAGGTTAAAAAAGATATAGCACTGTTCTGAGTCATATTCTTTCTTGAATTGCAAATATCGGCGTATCATGGACTTAGTTTGGCCTAAATATCTAACTTTCAAATCTGAATTGAGATCCAAATCACTGCTGAATTTATGCTTCACTGAAAGGAAGAGATTAGATACAGGGCAGTGATCAGCAGTGTTTGCTGTGGAGAAAATGCAGGTGTGTTTACTTAAGGCATTAATTTATTAATCTCACCTACTGCTTCCAAATAATCTGCTCTTAAAGGTGATCAGATATGACAATTATGAGAACAATAAGTTGATCTAGACTGAAGCTTTCTGTGTGATTATCTGTAAGACACTGGTTGCTTAGTAAGGGCAACATGCCTGCTTCACAGCTGGCCTCAGGCCACTGAAAGCAATAGAGTGTTTTCTATTGAAAATATTCTGATAAATGTGCAGAATGGTGTGAGAGAAATATTGCATGTTATCAATAGGCTACTGAGCCTAAATTTTTGCAAAACATTAAAAAAAAATTTTGCAAAACATTAAAACTGATTTTTCTCCCTAGGAAATTTCTTTGATTCCACTTGTCATTTCTC
The DNA here is from genome assembly GCA_013400175.1 of Phainopepla nitens. Lineage (NCBI taxonomy): Eukaryota > Metazoa > Chordata > Aves > Passeriformes > Bombycillidae > Phainopepla > Phainopepla nitens. The sequence continues at coordinate 933,487 of VXBQ01015435.1, forward strand.
TTTTGATGGCCATGTTAAGTGTACGAAAATGACATTTGATGCTAAGAATGGTAGGTGACATGGTAGAGCTCTATTTTTTGCTTTAAGTATCTTGTCTCCTTATTTACTATAATGAACACTCCAGGATGGAGTTTCCTCTAAATTAGAACAGCAATTGTGTGCAGTGGCTGTTGTAGGGCTGGCTTGAGAACCTGCTTGGAGTGCCGAGCAGCAGGGCTTTGGGAGGGCACCTCCCTGGAAAACACTGGACATTACAGGGGACTGGGAGGCAGGAATGAAGTGATGCACTTGCAAAGACCTTTTTTTATCCCTGCAGACATTCCCTAAGAGATACAGGTGGTGGTAGATTACTGGTCTAATCTGCTCTTATGCTGGAAATAACACTTTCCATGAGAGGAGCTTTATAAATAATACACTAGTTTATCAGATATATATAAAAGAACAACAACTGGATAGTTTACTGAAGAAAAGTGGTATAATAGTGTAATAATTGTGTCATAAACAGCAGTACTTTTAGTACAAATATGTATAACTTTATGTAAAAAAAATGGTAGTTATGCAAAGTTAATTGTTAGCATTATGTAATTATAAAAGATGCAAAAGTAGTAATCTGGGTAGGGACCAAAGTACTTTATGATACTTTTAATAAAAGATGAGGCATAGTCAGCTTGTAGGGCAGCATAATAATCTTAGTGTCATTCGCATCCCTGTGCAGATTTTGTGATCTTCTCTACTCATTGAGGTGAAGATTTTCAAACACAGATGAAGTGCTTATGCCCATGTTTTAGCATTTAATAAAAGTGGCTTGATTTTCAGAGTGTTTGTGTCTCCCCATCTCCTAATTCCAGTGCAAATCATCATTACTTGCAACTGAGGTGAATTGGCAGCTGGGACTGTAATTACCTTTCATCCTTCCCACTCAGTGCAACAGCAACTGATATTAGTGATGTTCTCTGAATTTACTGAGCAAAATTTCATTCTTGGCTGAACTCTTCAGACTAATATTTTCATAGGCATCTACTGCGAGTTAATGTGCAGATTTCACGGAAAATCAGTATTGATAGTTTATTCCCTTCGATTCTTTTTGATGAAAGAGTCTTTGTTTGCGGACTTTCATCATTCAAATAGATAAAAACTTCTTTTCACCCTGCAAGAAATCTTTATCAGGTCTTACTCAAAACTCAGAGCTGAAATATTCTGTTTGATGTTGTATTAATGATGATACTATAACTATTGTAGAATCATAGAATGATTTGAGTTGGAACGGACCTTACAGATCATCTAGTTCCAACCCCCTGCAATGGGGGTGTAATGCGATTTACTCCTAATGAAGAAAAAAACCACATTTTTTTAGGCTAAGTGCAAAATTGTGTATTATGCTAATGCAGTTCCACCCAACAGTGGGAGAAGATTTTTTCCACTACCTCTTAAATTATTATCCGAAAGGAATGAAATTTCATATTTCTCCAGAACTGAGAGATGCCTTATTCTACAAAGAACTTGGCATTTAAGACTGATTTAGGAAAAAAGAATTGGCAGAGGAAGAATTGCAAGATCTCTGTTTTCATTATCACAGGTGTGGTGCATGTGAGATATCTTATGATGACTCCAGTAAAAGTTGCTGCTGCTCAGTCAACATCATGAGGAAGAATATCAGCTCTGGTGTCTGTGGGCAGTTTTCTTCTAATTCTTCCCCTGAACAGAAGACAACTGTTTCCTTGTTCCAGCGGGACCTCTAACTTAAGGGTTGAATTTGATGGCCAGTAGGGATCAGCTAAATGAGATTGTCCTACATTTACAGATGTGTGACATCTATGTCCAAGCTGCTATCACAGGGCAGTAGATGCAAGGTACACCTTGTCAGAATACTGCTGGTTTGTATGGTAAAGCACCGTGGTCGTGTGAGGTGATTCAAGGTTACTGGCTTTCTGGGAGACAATGCCATCCTTGCAAAAGGTCTGTAAAAAAGAAAATTTGTGGGTTTTTTTACATTGCTTCAAATATGATATGCGCCTTTTACACTGTGAAAAACATCCTTTAATATCAATATTTGGCTTAGACACTACAATAAATCTGACTCTGGAACATAAGCCTAGAGACTGTCTGCTTCTTTTTGTTGGAAGGACTAACCATGATAGTTCTCTTTCTTTCATAGGATGTTTTTCAGCTTTCTTTGCAAAACTTTTCATTGCCTATGAAGGGTTTTGTCTGTGTTTGCATCTATCACTGAGGCTTGGAAGTACTTTCACAATATGCCAGCAGTCATTTTCCTTTCAGTTCTGTCCATTTCTAGAAGAAAGAAAGCTGGCACGCTGTGGAGCTTGAATACAGTATGTTTCCTCTGTCATACTGTTCCAGCAGTCAGGCAAAGATCACAGATTTTTTTTTTCCCCTCAGATGGCCATAAACCATTTTACATTAGAAGTTTTCAGGTAACTATCTGTCATTAAACTAACATACAAGCAGTATGATTTATCACAGTGAACAGAGCTGGCTTGAAAATATTCATGAGTTGGTGAACATTTAGAGCTTGATCTAAAAATGTTGCATGCAAGAGAAAAAGGAGAGCATTTAATAGAAACTTCAGGCTTTAATCTCTCTCAGCTTCACAGACATGCTAGCATATGGATTCACATGTGTCTGCCATGTGGTAGAGTTTGTACTTCTCAGAATCCAAAGCAAATAACATTTAAAGCTCTCTTTTTTAGGGGAAGAAAGGGACAAAACATTCACATACTAATAGCTCATACAGCTGAAGAGGAAAAAGCTCAGAATTCTTGATCCATGCATATGGAGGGTGTTATCCAAAGCTCCAACAGGGGATGTTTAAATAGACTGCCATGTACCAGGGCTGAAGAAAGAGAGGTGAGGCCAGCTAATGCTTCCCTGTGAAAGCTTTGGGGTGGGAGATCTGGGCAGAGAAGATAAGCTCTGAAAGTCAGTGGGCTGCTGCACTAAGGAGAACACAAGTGCCCGAAAGGGCCCATTGCTCCAAAGGGGAGCTGGGCAAGGGAAGGCATGCTGCGCCAGCTGGAGAGTGTGGCCACAGCCCCATGCAGAGTTATCCTAAGCATCCTCTGTGAGACCATGCAGGGCTGAGCTCCGTCAACTGGCAGAGAGTAACTGGCAAATCCCAGTCTGATACATATATAAATATAGCAGTCAGCTCAGAGCAGGTGGACTCTGGATTTCAGAAAGGATGGGCCTGATAGGTCTGGTTGCAGGACTGGTTGTTCTTTATTAAGAATTTATTTAGATGTATTTTTTGTAATGCTTTATTATTTAAATGCCGCTTGTGTATTTTGGAAGCAGAAAACAAAAACTCCATAAACTTCTGTGCTGTCTTATAAGACAACAGCTATAGAAAATGCACCTCATTTGATTACAATTCACAATTCAAAAAATCCCAGACACTATATTTATTCCAAAACAAATTACCCTTAGGGATTTTTTTAGATTATAATGTTCAGAGTGTTCCTATATAAACAGCAGAAGAGTTATTAAAAATAAATCAGATTATTAATAATGGAATCACTCCCTTGAGTACAAGAGCTGAATGGCATTTGCCAGTTGAAGGATGAAACTTTCTGTCAAGGTGGAGATTCACAAACTTAACAAACCCAGTGAGATTTCTTCCTCCTCCTCCCTTGCAGGAGAGAAATCCTAGTTAGCTGCCAACAGGAGGTGTATTTAAACCCACAATAATGGCAGTGCAATAGTTTGATAGGTGACAACTCCATCAGACCACTCCGATTGCATGACAGCTGCCTGGGGTCAGCCACACACTGTAGGTATAGATAGATGCATTCTCCCGGCGGGACCCTGCAGACAGCCACATTCTTCAAGTCTTGTGCTATAGTCAGCTCACTTTCAGCGGCTTATATTGTAATCAACTACATTCTGATATTAATATGTTATAGCCCTTCCTCCTCAGGGCTGTGTGTTGCCCTGCCAAAGTCACTTGCTGTAGTCAGTCAGACAGACACAGCCTAATAGGTGTGTGAAGGAGACAAAAGTGTTACTGGAGGAGAAGCACATATGCTGTGGGCTGCTGTAGCATTATAACCTCATGATATTACCAGACCTGTCCTTTAAAATATAAGGAGTCAGCTGGCATAACAATATGCTGGCATCCATACATTTTCACTGAAGTCACTTTACTATCAAGGACCATGCTGCAAGGTCCCAGGGGCCTCTTCTCCATCTGATTGCTGGAGTCTCACACTTGATTTGTTGTTTGTCCCTAAGATATACATCCCTTATTCACCTGCACACTGGTGGTTGTGTAGATGTCACCTAATAAGCAGCTGAGGCCTCTTAAAGTTTCTCAGTACTTTTATATTAGCAATCTTCCCCTCTCCCCTGAGCCCTGTTCCCCAGGTCTTATTTTAAGTACAGGAACTGTCATTGAAAGAAAGAAGAAAATGGACAGTTGCCTTTTCTCGGTAAAACCAAGTGAAAAGCCAGGATAGGGAAGAGCTACAAACTTCTCTGATCTCCAGATTTTAATGAATCCATTAATATGAGGAAATGTGCAGAATGCAGAGTGCTGACAAGCAGGTATCATTCATTAGATTATCTTACTTTATATAGCAAGACATTACTTACAAAAAGCCAAGAGTTTTGGAATTAAGCTGTTCTTTTTTTTTCCTTTATAAGTTTATAAATTAGTGGTGTATTTTCTTTCATACTGGAAGAGCTTTTGACAAGCTCATATCTTCCTGTATAACACTTCACTTCACTGCCCTAGAAGAACCCACAAAAGCCAAATGTCTACCACTGACAGCAATTATAACCTTGGGATATAACAGATATTTCCTGAGATGCTGCTGTATTTACACTGGTCTAATATAAGGGCTGCTGGAATATGAGAGATTTGCTGGAAGTAATATTGCTTCATTTGTCTGTTCCTAATTCACCTCCCACTAATACAGTCAGCTATTACTGTTTTGTCAACCATTATTTTTTTCTGGGTTGCATTTAGGTCATCACTTGCTTCCTCTGAGATGTCAACAGCGCTAACTTGCATGACCTTGGCTGTTCCCTTCAGTAGACAATGCTGTGCACCTTAGTGAACTTATTTTATTTATCTTTTTTAAAGACAAGAATCTAGCCTACATTTTATTACTGGTTTATCACCACAAATATTTTTTATACTATATAAATGTTAATATATTGAAATTTCAATATATAACATACTTAGTAATTACCATACATACAATTACTATACATAAGAATTACTGCAACTAAGCAATGATAGTTCTTTGAGTCAGCAATACACCTTCAGGACCACTATTTTCTTTCACCTCTGTGTCCTCACCTTTGGGAAACTATTCCACATAAGCTGTCTTGTCTATATGGCAACAAGACTAAATCATCATTATGTGCGATCATGAAAGGCTCCAAAGGTATTTCTTACAGGAGTAGAGGTGAAGTGCTTGCATACTGCCAAAATTCCTGTACAGGTTGTTGTAGTCTGCTCGAAAATTTTTGTCACTTTAATAAAAGGTTTTATTGTTGTTCGAAATTTCTGAAGCTTTTGGTTAAGAACTGTTAAACAGTAGATGCATGTAAATAAAGCAGAGCCTTATGTAGCACATCACTTTTCAGAGAACCTGGAGATTCCATGAGGTTGAAAGGTGTTATCTAATTGTAAACTCATTGTCACAAATAAAGTAGTTCAAGTCTCCCTTTACTTACACACAGCGTAATTTTCTTTTCTTTTTTTTTTTTTTTTTCAACTGTAGCAGTGCATTGTGTGAATCCGAGTAGAATCTGTTTCATGAATTCTAATTCTGTTCTGGCTGGACAAACAGACAATGTGCCAGACAGAATTGTCATTGCATATGAAAGAAGTGCTTTACATATTTTCAAAGTATCATTAAGATGCTTATTTGGGCTGCAGTCTAGGAGCATCTCAGAACGCAATCTCACTGACATTGCAGCTGTTGCACTTGGACATTAAAAAGACAATCTTTCCTTTCATTGTAATAATTTAAAATTACCAGTCATGTGGAGACTCTTAGAGCCTGACCCTCAGCCCATGTGAGTCAGGATGGAAGTCAGGGGAGCAGGTCCCTCCACTGAAGTGTGCATACTTTGAATCGTTCTGTGGATGTTGAGTGCCTGGCCATGCACAACAGGTAGCGGACTGTTAATTGAAATAACCTGAAATGGGTAATATCTGAGGCCTGCATTCATGGTAGCAAGCACAGCATACATGGGAAAAGAGGCTTTTTAAGCCCTTCTGTTAGTCTAATGTTGGAATGCCTTCTCTCAAGTGAAATGATGCAACCCTTTGGCACTTTTAGCATCAGGACAACCACCCCCACAGCCTTCTACTCTTCAACAGCCCTTTGAATCTGCTGGAATAGCATAGTGGTTAATCTGTGATTCATTACAACGTGTGAGTGTGTCTGTGTTGGGGGGGTGGGCAGGAATAACATCTCTATTCCTGCAAACAGCAACGTTGTGAGTGTTATGTTACGCTCCAAGCAGCATTCCCTTTCACCACATGCTCTATCTGTTGTTAAGTTTTGTCACCTTCCACAACTTCGTCGGCCCTATTTTTGTCATAAAGCGGGGATCCCATTCTGATATTGCTCCAAATCAGTGTTGCAAAACTGTTGAATGTGGCTGAGAACTGTGCTGCTCCTGGCAGTAAAACCCTTGTTGCTGTAAAGCCCCAGGAAAGGTGCTTCATGTTCTATTTTCATGTATGAGCTTCTCCTTAAGAAATGTAGTACAGCACACAGACATTGCTAAATTGTCAAAGAGTTGCTTGGGGTTTATTTTAGCTCACACTGTCTTCAATAGATTTTGTTGTGTGGGCTATATAATGAATTGTATTATTTATAATTTACAAGTACATTAATTATAAAGACAAATATATTAGTATTTTATATGGAAAAGTATATTAGAGGAAGACAATTCACATGATCATGATGTGAGCCCATGCATTACCTCACCTCAGATGGCAGAACTGTAACAACAGCCTAGTAATAACAGACAGTAAATCTGATTTCTACAGGAAGAGAGACTCCTGAACAGCAGATCCCAGAGGATAGTCAGTGGCACAGGATCTAGTTGGAGGCTTTCACTAGGGGTGTCCTGAAAGGTTCAATATTGTTTAAATTATTCCTCAGTGACCTGGATGAAGCCTCCTCAGCAAGTTCCCTGATGACATAAAGCTGTGAGGAGCAGCCAATACCCCAGAGGGCCATGCAGCCCTTCAGAAGAACCTCAGCTTGTGGGAGAGAGGGGCAGAGAGGAAGAGTTTTAAACTTAACAAAGGCAAATGCAGGGTCTTGCACCTGGGGAGGAACAACCCCAGGCACCAGCACAGGCTGGGGTCTGACCTGCTGGAAGGCAGCTCTGCAGAGAAGGACCTGGGGGTCCTGGTGGACAACAAGCTGTCCATGAGCTAACAGTGTGTCCCTTTGGCTTAGAAGGGTGCATTAGGAAGAGCATTTCCAGCAGGCTGAGGGAGGGCTCGTCAGTACAAGAGAGACATGGAACTCCTGGACTGGGTCAAACAGAGGCTACAAACACAATTAAAGAACTGGAGCATTCCTCTTATGAGGAAAGGCTGAGGGAGCTGAGCCAATTCAGCCTTGAGAAGAGGTGACTGAGAGTGTATTGCATCAATGTATTTGAGTATCTGAAGGCTGGTTCTTAAGAGGGTGGAGACAGAGTCCTCTTGGTGGTACCAAGCAATAGCACAAGAGGTGAAAGAAAGAAACTGACACAGAAGAGGTTCCACTTCATTTTGAGGAAGAGTTTTACTGTGCACAAGATTGCCCAGAGAGGCTGTGTAATCTCCCTCACTGGAGATATTAAAGAACTGTCTGAACACAATCCTGTGCAATGTGCTCTAAGATGACTCTGCTAAAGCAGGGACGTTGGACCAGATGGCCACTGTGATCCTTTCCAGCCTGACCCATTCTGTGATTCTGTGATAGATTTAGCAAATGACCTTCGTAAGTCATTTAGTCCAATCTCTGCTTTACAGTTTTCTTTGCCACTCACTATACAGAAAGTTCATTTATAAAGGCAGAGTGGATCTGAAGTAGCTTCAGCTGTGAGTGGTGAGGTTTTATCTCCCCATAGTGATGCTTAGCAGTAGGTTAGTGGGCAGTGGGTTAATTGTTCTACAGGAATTAGCAGCCTTTAAAATAGCTACAGCACACAAACATCTCTGCAAATGACTGAACATAGAGATTACCTTCTGGATATAAATATATGCATAGAAGCCTACTGGTATTGTGGAAAAAGCATCTGGCATTATCCTAGGACAAGTTCTTTGGAGAGATAAGTGATGTTTTAGGTAGTGAACCACAGCACCTACAAAATCATTCCCTTTCTAACTGACTTTCATGCAGCTGGATTTTTTTCTGACATTTGCATCTGTCTGAATGAATTATTTCAGTGTTTTTACAAATATTTACTGTGTTCAAGTAAGGATGCGAAAGTACTAATTATGACAACTGAAATCTAAACTTAGCAAAGAAAAATGTAGTGAATGTTACCGTAAGAAAAACTAAGCCTTCGAGTCTTTATTTTGTCATATATATTTTTTAGGCATCACAGAACAATACTTAAAGTCCACAGATATTTCATAAATCATCATGAACCTGCTGCTGTGTTAACTGGTTCAAAGAATTTCCACTCTTGCCCATTACATACACAGCATTTTTTTCTCTCTTCTTCATCGATTTTCAATTGCGGAAACCCCTGTAGGATCTCTCTTAGATCACCCTCTTAGATCAAGAACAGTTCAGTCATGGGTATAGAGGTCTACAACTGGGGTGTTTGCTTTAATTTCCTAAAAGCTGATGGGTTAGCCAACTAGGGAAGGTGCCCTGATGGACCTTATGTTTGTGAACAGAGAAGGACTAGCGGGTGATATGATGGTTAGAGGCTATCTGGGGCACTGCAATCACAAAATGATAGAATTCTTGATTCTTGGAGAAGTAAAGAGGGGGATCAGCAGAACTACGACCTTGACAGACTCTGACTTATTTAGGATCCTGGTTGACAGAATCCATTGGAAAGCAGTCCTGAAGAATAAAGGAGTCCAGGAAGAGTTTCTTCAAGAAGATCCCACAGGTACAGAAGCAGGCCATCCTCATGTCCCAAAAGATGAGACAGTGAGAAAGAAGATTGGCCTGCCTGAACAGAGAGCTTTACCTGGAACCCAGATGAAAAATGAGAGTTCATGACCATTGGAAGAAGGGGCAGGCAGCACAGGATGACTACAAGGATGTCATGAGTTTATGTAGGGAGAAAATCAGAAGGACCAAACCCCACCTAGAACCTAATCTGGTTAATGACATAAAAAACAATCAAAAATGTTTCCATAAATACATGAGCAACAGATGGAGGGCTAAGGACAATCTCCATGGATTTTGGATATATGGAAAACATAATGACAAACAATAAGGAAAAGGCTGAGGTAATAATGCCTTCTTTGCCTCAGTTTTTAATATAAGACCACTTGTTCTCAGGGTTAACCTGGCCCCTGAGCTGGAAGACATTGATGAAGAGCAGAATGAAGCCCCATAATCCAGTGGAAAATAAGAATGGAAATAGTTAACCAGCTGCTACACCACTTAGACACGCACAAGGCCCAATGGGACCCACTCAAGTGTAGAGAGGAAGTACTCACCTTCAACTATTTGTAAGCAATCCTGGTCAGCTGGGGAGGTAGCAGTTAACTGGAGCTCAGCAAATGTGATGCCCATCTACAAGAAGTGATGGAAGGAGGATGTGGGGAACTACAGGCCTATTAGTCTCACCTAGGTACTAAGCAATGTCATGGAGCAGATCATCCTGAATGCCATCCTGTGGTACATGCAGGACAACAAGGTGATCAGGCTGCCTTATGAAAGGCAGCTCCTCTTGACCAGTCTAATTTCCATCTATGACACGGTGATCAGTGGATGAGGAAGAGGCTGTGGGTGCTGTTTACATGGACTTTAGTCAAGCCTTTGACACTGGCTCCAAGAGCATTTTCCTGGAGAAACTGACTGCACAAGTCTCAGATGGGTGCACTGTCCACTGAGTAAAATCTGACTGCACAGCTGGACTCAGTGAGAGGTGCTAAATGGAGTCAAAACCAGCTGGTGGCCAGCTGCAAGCAGGTATGATGGTGTTGGCGCCATATGTCTCTGAGATGAGGAATTTGAACTGCACTAACTGTTGTTAATGGGGAAAAAGGTGGCTGGACACATTACCTTTTCCTCAGGGAGACTGTCCCATGGTTTCCCTTACAGCAAATATTGGTCTAGTATTGGTCTTTCTGGAGACAACAAAAGGTTTTCTTCTGTAACTAAAAAAAAAATTCCATGTGCAAGTAATATCTGATCAACAACATATGTCTGCAGAGGCCTGTTGTTTTTTGTCTGGTGTTTCTGCTTACTGATTTAAAATCAAATTCTGCAACTTTGTATCAACACAAACCCATTGTCTCCAGAGACTGAGAACAGAGTTTGGCTCTGTCAGAGAGGTCTACCACAAACCATGTAATTCCAGTGTATGTATGACGTGTGACTTGTAACCTTGTTCGCTGCAGAGTAAGTGGTTTGTACATTTCTTATGAAGACATGGTAAAGAATCCCAGCATTGCATCTGAAATGCATTTTATTTTAAATTGCCCTCCTGCACATGCAAACAACTGAGTTTCCCTTGCCCACTTCTGTATAAAAAATGATTGTGGTATAAATAAATTTCAATACTTTGTAGAGTGAGTGTGGTGGTATGAGTGAAAGGTCAGAATGAGGCTGAGAGAAAACACTAGCCAAAAAGGATAAAGAACACCTACACAAAAGCTGTATGGTTAAAAAAATAAATAGTTAATCCCATTCTGCGTTGTTGTCAACTGCTCTTCCTTAAAGAAGGAAGTGACATGTGAATTCCAAACTTGGGCTGCAGAATTTGAAGCTTTACAGTTAGGAACTATTATTTTGAAATATCAGTGCGTGATGCTTTTTTCAATCAAAGTGGTTTCAAAGAGTTCAAATCCCAAATTCTAAGTAGCATTTTATCTGTATTTTAAACATCTGTGCTGTTTATTAGAAATGGCATCAGATTTTGGCAATTCAATCTTTTTTTGTTTCCTTTTTTTCTTTTTTGGTAGAGCTTGAAAGAGTTGCACCACTATTTTTTCAGTGCAGTTGTTGGGGTCTGAGGATTTCCTAAAATTGATAGTAGAACATAATCCTGGAAGTAATTTATCATTGGTATTTTTTTTTAAAAGGACAAGGACACAAAGGAGAAGAAGGTGTCAGATATGTTCCTGATTTGTGCAACATTAGACACAGTGCAGAAATTGTTTGTCATTTCAATTCTACTGCCAGTTTCCTATTTTCTTAGGGCAAAATCATAATTTTGTTTAAAAAATAGCCAATTTATAGTAACAATTACTGCAATATTACCAACTGTGATTTTTGAGTAGACTTAAAAAAATTCTATCTTAAGATAGAATTCTTTCTTCTTCAGTTGAGGTAGTAGTAAAGAGAGAGGGAAGATATTTTTTTTAATTACATTAATTTAAAACAGGAAAGCCTCTTTAGGAGAAGTTTAGTTCTGCCTGCAGTAGAAAGTGCTATATACACTGTTCATGAAAGTGTGAGACATACAGCTTGCTATACAAAGACAAGACTCAGAAGAAAATCAGAAATTGATATGAAAACTGCCTGTACTCTGTCCTTTGTAGTGCCTACAGTTTAAATTCTGTCCTTTTCTTGAAAAATAAGACACAAACCAAACAGTACCCACAGAACAAATCAATGCTTCAATGCAGTTTTGTGTGGTTTATGCATGCATTTTGCAGAAACTAGAAGAATCCTCTACAGGATATTTAATCCTAGTGTTTCCAGTGGTCTGGTTTATTGTACACTTTGAAACATTTTTTATTTCTCTATATAAACCACTTACCCATTTCATACTCCTTAACTGAACTGTTAGGGTGCATTGTAGCCTTGCCTTCATTTGAAAAAAATGAAGGTCTTTGAGCTGAAGAAGCATTAGCACTTCTCAGGTGCTCAGCTTCTCGCATAACCAGCCTGGGGAAGCCTCCTGTGGTATGTGCAGCTCAGAGCAGAGGCCCTGGGAACAGCTGTCCCCTCATGAATCATTCATGGGGGGAGCTGTGATGATGAATGATCAGCTGCAAACAATGCATAACATTTAGAGAAAATAAAGGCATTTCACTGTAATTTCATTTTTTTCCCTAAAGGTGGGGCAGAGCCCCAGGTGTCTTCATGGTGGGGTAACTTTAGTTAAGGAGGAACCTTTAAGTCCTGGAAACTGTTTTCCAGTGACCCCATAGGTCTTCTCATGACCCCTTCCCAAAAGGAGGAGGCAGATTAGTAGTGATGATAAAGTAAGACATTAAGTACAGATTAGAAAACAGAAACATTTGTTCCTGCCTTTAACTTTTGCTGTATTCCCAGATTTTGGAAAATTCATGAAATATTAAATGGGTGACTATTTTCTGGCTGGCTGGGGAATGCCAAGTCACATGTTGTTGCTCCTGCTCTTTGACTGGCTGCCTTCTATAGCTAATCAACACAGTGTCATTTTGAAATTCACATCTGGGAACTCTTTGAGCTAAATATGCACTTTTCATAAGCTCTGGCAACTGTAAAGCACCAAATGCTTGAATATTCAAGGAAAATAAACACACATGCTAAGAACGTGACAAAATGGAAATCTGTGTCAAGTTTGAAAGAACAATCTAGGATATCCTCTGCCCTCTGCTCCCTGCTCTCCACTCAGCTGTGCTCAGTAGCAGGAGTAGATGGCAGAAACGTGTGTCCCTTATGTAAGATGTGCTCACAATGCCCCTGAACTTTTGGCATGAGTTCAGAATGTAGTTAACTGGATCGTGCCAGTTTAAATATATCTGGTCATTTTCCAGTACACTGCTCAGCTGTCTACCTTTCAGCGCCCTCGCTGGCATCTCAGTAAGCTCAATCTGCATTTCTGTGTTTGTTAATGCTACTGGGTTCTCTAGTGGGAAACAGGATATTATTATGTTGAGAGCGATGGACTGGGAACCACGAGATCTGGAGTGATTTTTGGTGACTATTATGATTTCCTGCAAACTTCTGGAGACATTCTTCTGGCTTTTAGTATTTAGAGAAGGCTCACAAACTCCTAATGAAGCACATTTCTAGTTTTTAGCACATGAGTAGTCACACAGCAGTTAGAGGAATGAGACTTTGATTTCCTTGGAGTTCAGTTTACTGCACATATTTACGTATTTCACACTATCTGGGATGCTGAAGCACAACAGTATTTGGAGACTATTAGGAGGATTCATACAGTCATGGGTCAAAATGACATGCTTAAAAATTCTAAAAATCTGCATACTTTAATATTTGTTATTACTTGTAACAGAGACAAGAAAGTCCTTCTGAATAAAAAATGTTCTCAGAAACTGTTGCTGACTACATCAGGCTAATTCCTCATCCTGTCCAGTGGACCTCATGAAAGAGATGATTCTTTGTTTATATCCATTTACCTCCTTTTCACTCTGTTCCAGTGTGATTGCATGGAGATGTGCACAAAGGCTATGACAAGGCGGTCTTCAGTGATGCAATTGAGACGTAAAGGTCACTGCCTGCAAAATTTCTCTGTCTTGTAGAGAATAATTCAAATACCAACCTGCTTGGAGCATCTCCAGTTCAGTTCTTCTACTGTTCTTGAAAAGGTAATAAAAAAGGTTCATTAATAATAATAATAAAGTGTAGCAGTGCACCCCCCAGGACAGGGTGCCCAGATTGGGAAGGGACTTGAAGTTCTCTTTGTTCCCCATAAAGGTGAAAAAGCCAGAATTTTCTTTCCCAATTTGGAAGTATTCTGAACCAGGACACCTCATAGGACCCCCTGGACTTTGCTTCACTTCTGGGGTTACCTGGTTGGATGAGTGCCAAAGCCCTGCCTGGACCATCAATAAAAAGAGCACTGGACAAAGGAACCTCGACGGCATTTTGGGGCTGTTTTAGTGGAGACAAAGTCTTCCTTGCCTCTGGCATAGCTTTCGCTCAGTAGAGAGTTTGTTATTTTCGCAGTTAAACCTTTTTGTTTCCAACACCACCTGAGATGCCCATGCTGCTTATTTTATGCCTTTGGAATTTGCAGGACAAAAACCCAAACAGTCATAGAACCTCTGAGGGCTCATAACACCTGGCCCAAGGAGAATTCTATCAATAAAGTACAAGGCAAACATGGCACTGATGGAAATGGTTAAACTCAAATTCTTTGCTGTGGCTGAACTGAAGTGCCTGTCATGCCTTGACACCTTCTGAAATTAGGCTGAATAACTTAATTTCTAGTTGTGGATTCTATGGATCCTCCTTGTATACTGCAAAAAGCCAAATCAGAAGATTGAAAAGATCCGTGCCAATTGTTTGGAGAAGCCATTGTTTGTCTGCATTTATCAAGAAACAGACACCATTTGGCAGCGTGGGGTGCCACTGCTTTGGTTCCAGCTAACGATCACTGTGAATTGAGCTATAAGGAGAGCTGCCCATTGACCAGCATTGATTGCTGTCCTCGACAGGTACTAATGTTCAGAGGGCAGATCACAGCTGCCTGCACAGCGTTCCCATTATCCTTTGCTGGGTATTGATTCTCCCTGTGGGATGTTTCCTTCCTAACTGTGTTAATTTGCAGATCACATATTTGCATTGGTCTGTGCTGAGAGGGGCAAGCAAAGGTGCCTTGCCTGTGTTTAATGACCTTCCTTGTCCCCCTGCTCTGCCCCTCCCTCACCAATCTCTCAAGTCTTTAGAGACCATGTCTGTTAGGATCCAAGTTTCCTCTAATTATGGTACACATTAAGGGACAGACTCTATGAAGAATACCAGTACTACTTTTGTAATTGCATCAGGTGCACTCAAAAATTAATCAGAAAGTACACAATGGGGTTTTTGTTTTGGTCTGGTTTTTTTTGAATCCTTTCTAAGTCTGAAGACTTGGTGACTGTGTGCAGAGTTCACACAAGTGTAACAAGGAAAGGATGGGAAAGTAGTTGTGAAGCTGCCAGGGTAGGGACTGTTGTGTCCCTTCAGCACTATTTAGGTGCTGCACACAATTAATTAGCTGATGGACCTCAGTTACCATCAAACCAGAACGACAGTGTTTTACATTAATTTTGCACTGGTATAAAAATGTTTCAGGGTTGAATGGGTATATGGATTTGTCTTTCTGTAGGTGTCTGCATAGTGCTTAGAGCTGTGTTGGGATCTTTGTACTACAAGAAGCTGCTTATAAGAATTGTGCCTTAGCTCTCTACTTCAATAAGTAAAAAGTCTAATCCAGAATTTTCTCAGAGGAGAGAGTAACAGCATACGACAGAAAAGATATTTGTCCACTGAGGATTTTTCTTGTTCTGGCAAATATAACCACATTGGTGCAAATGTTGCCGTCACATATGAAGAAACATTATTAATTTTATCTGGGTTGAAGGGAAATGGAACAATTAATTTAGGTTCTCTGAACAAATTATACTTTTGCATAGATAAATGGACACCATTTTCCAAGCCTTCCTTAAAGTATCTCTGTATTTTGCCATCTACAGAGAAAGGAGAGGGTACATCTGAACCTAGTTAGCCCTAGGGTGAATATAGTTAGGTTGTGGTGTTTCTGTAATCAATAACAACCAAAAGATGTATATAATTATCTTCAGCTCCCCAATTTAAATGTCCAGCTAGTCATTTATAGCTGAATATCAGGGTAGGTCCAATGCTTGGATTAATACCTCTGTAACCATTTTGCCAAAATTTATAAATTCCTTGTGGTGTCAACAAATGTAGCATTATTATAAAAGTAACTCTATTTAGAGCTTCATGGTACCAGAGTCGTTACCTCACCCTGGAAGCATGACGTCCCAAAGATTGTATTCCAACATTAGGAATTTTCTTCTTTTTCTAGAACATGTTTCCTATGCATGTGCATGGTTTCCTAACCACGTGAATGGTTTCAGAATGGATGACATGAATTTTGGGGTACCCTTTTTAACTCTGGCAGGTTCACAGCCCACCTTACAAAAATGAAGCATGGGTGGGTGGATTAAAAAAGGATGTGAAAATACACAAAACAGTATATAATTGAAAAGAAAATGGTAGGGGATTTCAGCAGCATCTGGACAGCAGGGAGGGGATATGTTCCTCTTTTCATTTTTCTACTGCTGAAGTTGGTTTGCCTTTAATGCATAAGGGCTTCTGCTCATCTTGGTTTCCCAGGACTGCAATTGCTTCTGTGGTTGCTGGAGTGAGTAGCTTGTGCTGCAGTGCATGCAGGATTGAAAGAGATGGTTTAATCCTCAGTTGCAGCACATCAGCTCATTTAAGCAGCCGTAGTGATGCAAGTGTGGACAAGGGTACAAGTCATCTCATTAACTGATAACTGCTGTATGTTGGAGAGTGCAGACTTAAGCTACTCCTGAAATGAAAAAAGCCATCTGTTTAAGATCAGCTGGGACATCAAATTTAAAAAGTAAAAGAAAAAAAAAAAAGAGAAAATCCCAGCCCAACAGAGAGCCTGAGTCTGCTCTTGCTAATGCTTAAATAACTCAAGAGAAGTGAACAGAAATTAACAGTGGAGGCAGTGTAAAAGCGGTAAAAACGAGATCAGAATCTGTGCCCATAGGAGACATCATATGCAAACTTTGTAGAAAGAAGATGAGTGGGAAGAGAAATCTGTAGGGAATGGGTAAAGACAAGGAATATTTATTATCTGCTTACTGCAATGCTCTTCCCCCTTCATGGGATCAGAAATTTGAAAATTTTTCCTATTATCTGTCATACTTTGAACAGTTGCTTCCTGGTGTGTTCAAAAGGAAACATCTCAGTTGTCTTAACTCGGTTTGCTTTGTGGGACTGACTCTTCTCTACACCAGAAGGCTACAGATCTGGTATTGCTCATTTGAGACTCACAAAATTGCATTGATGTAAGGGAAGCGAAAGGGGAGAGACCTAGGCTCTGTGTCTGGAATGGAAACTCATGAGTTAAAAAAGAATTGTTGAGGGGCAGGGGAATTAGAAAAGGAAAAAATAAATTAGAGAGTTGAGAATTCAAAGAGGCAGGTGAAGCTGCGAGACAGAGCTTTATTGAAGGGGGTGGTGAGATAGTGCTCTGTGTACGACAGGAGTTAACTGAAAGAGAAAAAAAATTAAATTCAAATAGAAAGCTAATTAAAAAAATAAGAGAGAGAAAAGAATACATTAAAAATAGAAAAATGAAATAGAATGAAATATGAAATAAGAAAATGCAAGTACTGAGGTAAGAGATGAAGAAAAATATCTTTATCTAAAGCAATTGTACAAAATAAAAAGCAGTAGCTATTTTATAAAAACCTTTACCTTTGGATTGACAACCACCCTAAAAAGATCTCCAAGAAAAGCAATTCAATTCAAATTTGATTCTAGTTAATTAAGACACCAAAGTAGATTACTGAGTTGGGCAGCAATTCAATGCAGTTGTGGTAGAGCTGTCAATCAGTACAACCGCAATCCAAATCAGATATTAAAAAAAAACCAAACCAAAGCAAACCAAACCAAACAAAAAAACCCCAAAAACAAAACAACCAACCAAACCAAACCAAACCAAACCAAAACAACCCCCAAAAAACAAACCAAAAAGAAAAATAAAGAACTTGATCTTATTTCTCATTGACTTCAGCGGGACAGGAAGAAGCAATTGTAAAGAAAAAACCCATTAGTGAGAAAGAGATAAAATGACAGAGGTTAAGAGGTTAAAGTCAAAGAGATGATTTGGGCTACAAGCCGTGATGTGAAGATGGAAAGTGAGAGCTTCAGCCATTCCAGGCCCTGGTTGGTTTCTGGCCTGTTCTGGCATGCTGACTCTAGATCAAGTGGAAAGCTGAGGATGGGGCTGTCTGTATTTTCATAAATTTATAAAAGATCCTGAGTTGGAAGGGGCTCACAAGGATCACTGAGTCCAAATCTTTATTCCACACAGGGAAACCTGAAACTTAAATCAGGTGTCTAAGTGCATTGTTCAAATGCTGCTTGAATATTCAACGGGCCTGCGGCAATGACCTATTCCCTAGGAAGTTTCTTTCAGTGCTCGGTCTCCCTCTCAGGGAAGAATATTTTCCTGGGTTCATCCAGTCCAAGCTTCATCTGATGCAGCTTGAAGCCATTCCCTTGTGTTCTATCACCTGACACTGGGCAAAAGAGATCAGCATCTCCCTCTGCTCTGTGCCTTGAGGGGTTGCAGATAGTGATGTGGTCACTGCTCAGTCTCTTTTCTAAGCTGAACAAACCAAGGATCCTCAGCTAATCCTCATAAATCATGTCCTGCTGTCTTTTCTCCATCTCTCTTGCCCTCCTTTGGGCACATTCTAAAGTTTTTATATCCTTCTGATATTGTGAAACCCAAAATTACACTTGAGGTGAGGCCTCACCAATGCTGTGTGTAATGGGACAATCACTTAGATCAGTTAGCTGCACTGTGCTCAATGCACTCCAAGAAGATGGTTGGTCCTTTTGAGTGCACATTGTTGACTAAAATTGAGTTTATCATCAACCAAAAGCCTCAGATCTCCTCCTGCAGGGCTGCACTCCAGCCTCTAATTCCTTAATCTATCTGTTCATCAATTTCTCTCCTCTCTTCAAGGCAACCAGCATGGATAGGATAGTAAGGAAAACAAGTCTTCCTCTTTCAGCTTGGTTTGCACAGGAAAGAGGTTTGATGATACTTTAGAGCAGTGATGCTGAGCACAGTACTTCCTCCAGCTACTTCAAAAATGGTGTAGTTTACTCAAATCCCCTATTCCTGTTGCTTGGGGCTCAGGCTGCTGGAGGAATTTGCTGTGTGCAGATCATATCTTCTGTGTGTGCATCAGTTTAACCCCAGGGAATTAAATTGCTCTTTTTCTTCTTCACAAAGGTGTTGTGAGAATAAACTTGGGACATTTTAGGATAGAGTGATAAATGAAGCCATTCCAACTCGTGGCATAGCCACACGGTAAAGGTCTGTAAGTGTCTTTTGGACAAGTCTTGCGCTTGTACAGATGGATATAACATGGGCCATATCTCAAAACCTCCTGTAAGTCATTACCTGCAGCTGCCGAGCTTTGGTCTTTGGCCCCTGCTAGCCAGGGGATGCAGGGGCACGCTGTATGACTCAGGTACAGAGGTGTGGGAGAGGCCATGCTGTTCAGGGGTTGAGGTGTGGGAGAGGCCATGCTGCTCAGGGGAGGGGGTGTCCAGGTGTAACTCAGATTGGTAAATAGCCCAATGAGTTTAACAGCACTGTTTAATGGCATCGTTACCATACTACACAAACTCCCATTGAAATTAATGGTATTTCACATAATAAAGTACTGTGCAAATACTCAGCTATGTAGAACATTAATGTGCCTTTAAAAAGGTCATAAAACCAGAATATCAATTTAGTTTCTGTACTTACATTTGAAGTGGAGGCTCATAATAGAAACACCAGTACACCGAAAGATGGAAGTCCTCAGCTTCTGAGGCTTGTAGTCATTTGTTTCTTGTCACTTCAATCCAGTTAGAGATTTTGAAGTAAGAATTTTTTCCTCTGTTTTCTTTTTTTGCCTGTCAAACGGAATTTCCCCTTGGGTTTCTCCAGTGCAACAGACAACATAAATCTATGGTTTTTTTGTTTTCATGTGTATATGCCTGACTCATTGCTAGCAAGTGATGCTAGCAATGAAGTATATTTTGTTGTTGACTGAATTGGAAAACACAAAATGAAACATTTGTTCTCATCCAAAACAACATTTTTGTTTGTTGCCTCCACTAAACAAAACACCAACTCCTTAGACTTCACGAATTTTAACATGTTTTCCTAGAAATCACCAGTGGCAAGTATGTGAGCACACTGTTTTATATTTCAAGTATACAGGGTGGCATGGTTATATTTATTAATATTATCTCAGAAGTCTCTGTTCAGGTTTTCTTTTACTCATTACTTACTAAAATAAGATACATGTGATAAATCCTATATACATTTTTTGCCTTTTCTTAATTCCCCTGCTACGTCATTTGTGCTAGAAGCTGGTACTTTTGCTTCTG
This sequence comes from Phainopepla nitens, assembly GCA_013400175.1. NCBI lineage: Eukaryota > Metazoa > Chordata > Aves > Passeriformes > Bombycillidae > Phainopepla > Phainopepla nitens. Next base: position 953,562 of record VXBQ01015435.1, read on the forward strand.
TTTAGATATTTCTCTTGCTGTTTTCTATACAAGACAGCATTTCGACATCTTGAGCTGATCCATTAGCTAACTCAGATCCTCCCCATCACATGAATGTACACGTTTCTTTGTCCTATGAGTTTTTTGACCCTTCTCCTTCACTGCTTTTGTGTATGTCTCTAAAATCTTTCTGGATTTTTTTTTATTCCTCATTTCTCTTGACAGGCAGTAAAAGCTGGTTCATCAGTCAATATCTTCAGTCATGGCTCTTAAGATTAGCATTTCCTCAGAGTTCCTTATCTTGCGAGAACCCATGAGCTGAATTCATAGAAACATTTCAGAGCTCAAAAATTTGCCTTGTGACTTCATCAGTGAATCGAGTTTGTCAGTTTTACTGGGGCAGAGTCACCAACTCTTTACAGGAGGCACCACCACAACATATTTCATGGCCTCATCTATGGAGGTTTTTTAACAGAAAACTGAGAACTACAGCTCTCTAATGAGAAAAGCTGATGCCAAAGGAAGTGGGACTTGCAGAAGTATCAAATGACATATACCACTATCTATATGCAGATACAATTATATATATGAAGATTGAGTGTGGGAAAGCTGGCATTGTGTCATTTCTGTGACAGGGCACATGTCTGTGATGCAAGACAGCAGTCCCAGAGACCTGGAGGGTTGCACAAATCTGCCCTGTAGCCTTGTGAAGCAATTAATTCCTGACACATATAACTGTAAGACAAATAGTAAGATCCGAAGAATTGTATAAGGTGCACTGAGTGCTCAGAAATGGTCCCAGCAGAGCAGGGAGTGATCCTCTGTGCTTTGTTCGAGTCTAAAGCTCTAGCACAGGACTATGGTATAATTCTATTTTCAATTCTATAGTCATCACCCCAGACAACCCAAATCTGCATAAAATCAAAGGTAGAAACAGGAAGGGTATTACAACAGAGAGGGGAAACAGAATGTAGGGAACTGAGGAGAAGGGGGTTAATGCAGGAAATGAAACAGTCAATGGAGATTGAAAAAGTGTTGAGGGAAGAAGCATCTAAGTTAAGCTTTACTTTGTGTGACATACAAATATAGGTATATAATGTACACTGCTCCTATGGTATAGGTCTGTGGCTTTGGTTGGTTGGTTGGTTTTAGTTTATTTTATTTTTATTTTCTGAATAATCTGATGCATATATTTATGAAGATATATCATATTTTTAACCTGAGCTTGGCTGAATAGGAATCAGTACTCTGTAGCTGCTGCACAAGCAACCAGAAGACTGGTAAGATTATTGGATATCCCCAAGGAATTTGGGAAATGCCATGCATCTAGGACCTCACAAAAAGTCTGGGGAAACATGCTTGCATTCCAGTTCTGTTAACATGGTTATGTAGTCTCCTTCAAAGTATATGCAGCAGTGTCTCCCAGGCCTGTATCCAGAACTCCAATCATAATTGTGCAACTAAAGAAAGAAAATGTTATTCTCTAGGGAAAAAAATTCAGGTGTCCTTTGTCAGTGGTAAGAACTGGACTCTGATTGCTTTTAAATGAAACTGAGTTCTGGGAAATAGGGACATGAAATTTCCCATGTCTTCTGTGAAGAACAAACTCTCTTGTTCTACTGGAGTATACTGATGCTCGTCTTTAGCATCTTTCACACAATAGACATTGGAATCTGAGTTGAACCTTGTAGCTCAAAGGAGTTTTGCATTTTTTGTCACTGAACTTCAAGACTAAGACTACTTTGATCAGCACTTTTGAGTTTTTGGATGTTTTAATTACCTTTTGAGTTCTTACTTCATTTCACATATAAAGCTCACCATAGGTTAGCTTGGTGTTTCTCAGTTTTCTTCAGTATTTTTCTTCTGGGATTCCATGAAAACTGCTCTTTTATCAGTTAAATAGTACTAATTCAGATGCTCAGGCTTAGATCAGTCACAAAATCTTCCACTGCTTTGCTTTTTTTTTTTTTTTCCCACTTCAGATCCCAAATAAGTTTTATATATTTTCTTTCACTGAGCATGCTACCTACTCCTGCAGTAAGCCTGCTCTTCCTGGCTTCATTGAAAACTTTAAAAATTGTCAAGTGCATCAGGGCTTGAACTTGATCAAGAAAAGATAACCTGTGTGCTTTTCTTCTCATTGGCACCCGGTGCTTTCCAAAACCAAATGCACTGTTGTTTAAAGGTAATTTGTTTTCATGTTTCTAAATGAGTTTCAGCTCCATGGAAACACTTTGCTGTTTTTCTTTCAGAGGATTTTGACTTCTTATTACCTCTATTGCCTTGCAGTAGTCAATAAGAGCTTTGGGCATGGAGTGATCTAAACAACTCTTATTCAGGTACAGGTTAGTAAATCCTTCTGATTAATAGAAGTAAAGCCTCAGAGAAATCCTTTTGCCTGGGTTTCGCAATGTCTGGAGTAAAAAGCACAAAGTTACCAGCACATTTGCTCTTGTGGGAATGCAAAAATTTTCCTGCCTATATGGCTGGTAAAGGCTGGGAAGAGAACTCTGCACTCAGTAAAGTAAAGGAAATTACAGTAATCTGCCTGAACTGTAGCCCTGCAGTGTTAGCTGGGAGTTCACAATCAGCATGCTCCCAGGTTCCAGCTAGCCCACGTATTTCATCTAGAGCTATGAGGAATGGTAGCAGTGATGGCTTTTAAGAGGAGAGAAGTGCTGGTAGAACTTACTCTCAAGGCTACAAAATGTGCAAGTTCTTAGAATTCTTTAAACCAAGTTATACACATGATAACACCATTCATCATAGCAATGCCCGCCCCTCCCCCCATCAAACCAGCCCCCTTAAACATAACTCTTCCTGCTGTATAAAGTTATTCAATGAAAGATTTTATTACTGCTGTCTGTACTATTTTTCCAAGGTGCTACCATAATAGAAATCAACACAGCGAAATCAGTAATAATCACACATGTTTCATATTGGTTCCCATGCGGAAAACATTTCAAAGGTGTCAGTGCCTGGAAAACCTGATGGTTTCATTGAATACCAGAATGAAACTCCAAGGCAAACCCTGAGGAGAGATTAACACTTGGAAGTATAAAATTCAGGTAGTAATGAGAAGCCAGGTGTTCACTGTCAAGGATTCCAAGTTTCCCTAATTATGGGCAAGTATCTGACTTTAACTGCCTCTCTCAGGTGAGCTAGTAATCCTTTGTTGACAAAGATTTATAAAGAGAAAAAAATAACAATAGGGACAGAAAAAGAAATATGCCTCTGTTTCCTGCTATGGAGAAAATATTACACAAGCAGCCCTATTTCTAGCTAAATTAAGATGAGAGAGGGAGTTGGAAGTCATGTTGCACCCACAGTGATCATTCTGCAAATTGCAATATGGATCTAGAATTTCATGTTAATTACATTTTATTTGAAAAGTGCTGCACTACCCAGTATTTTCCACAGCAGTGGAGGCTTGATTCTGCTCTCAATTATGTAGGTGTAAAGTGGAGTATCTCCAGTGAAGCTAATGAAGTTAGAGTAGTTTAACACTGAAATGAGGAGGATTACAATAAGGCCCTAGAGTCTGCAATATTGCTACTGCAGTTAATGATCATTACTGCAGAATGCTGTAGTCTGGTGGTTATTTTGTTCGTGCAGGTAGACAGATACAGAAAACTGGCACCGATTGTGTCTGTAAGAAAGAGTCCAAAATTTTCCAACCTAATATTGTCTCTCCAAATTGCATTGCATATTCCTTTTTGTGTGTGTTGTGCTTCTGTGCAGAGGGGAGTGTGTTTGGATTTTGAGGAGACTGATTTAAAAGGTTGCATGGAAACTGAGTATTAAAATGACAAAACTGTGCCTTCTGTTTCATTAATCCTTTAGGCTTCTCTGACATCTATTGCCGTTATGTGGAGACCCCATTACTTTTGCTGCTTTTGGAGTGTCTTGATACACACTTTAAAATACAACACCTTAGCCAGTCCTAGTTCTAACCACTTTCCAAGTCTTGGTTTACCAACCTCAGTGTTAAATGCCACCCAGGCCTTCTTGAGCACCATGTGTGAGTGTGTTTAGGGCAAAAAGTGGACCCAAATTTGTTTGGAATACTGAGTGGAGCAGGGCCCAGTGAGACTTTGTGCTGACAGCTCAGGACAAGAGTGGTATCTTGGGTTCATCTCTCCCTTGGCAGAGGACAGAAGCTACATCTAACCTGGATTAGCAGTGTATGCTCAATCCCTGATATTTGATTGTCCACACAAAAACTGCCAAGTAAGGCCCCTGTAATGCACATAGCTGGAGATGGATGGGGACTGAACATGTAACAAGGATTATCCCTAAAAAGCAGTTAGGATATGGCCATCCTGTTCAGGTCTTGACTATGTTTGAATGAGGGCTGAGCCATGCTTAAGGAAAGATTTCTAGTGAGAAAAAGGTCTCTATTTGCTCGTTTTGGCATAGCTATAGCATAATACAGATGCCGCTGGAGCAGAGATAGGTCATTACCAATACATTTTGCTTTTTCCTTGGAGCTCTGTAGAGCCAAACTTCGGCACCAGCCTGGTAGCGCTGGGGTAGCCCAGGGGCTACCAGTGAGGACCTAAGATCTCAGGGGCTGAATTGTATGCTTCAGGGCAAAAGGATACTCCACATGGACAGGTCTGGATGCTCTGTACCTGGTGATAGCATCCAGCTGGCCCAGTGTCTGAGCAACTCTGAGCCACCAGCCCAAATGTACTACCTGGAGAGGCCCCAGTATTAGGGGAGCAGGTTGCAAGGGAGCACTAGGCAACCTGATGAAAGAATTGATGCGAATTGAGGGTCTCAGGACACTGACTTTTGCCTGTTTCTGGGACTGACCAGGTAAGACACAAACTCATGCAGGCTTGGAGTAACTGATGTGAATGTAAAAAGCTGGATTAAGGCACCTACCATTTAAAGCATTACTTCAACACAGTCTAAGCATATATCCAGAGCCAACCTCTCTGTTAGTCTAGCTATCTGGATTGTATATTCCCCATAGATTAATATATTTATTTTTAAGAGGACAATTTCTTGTGACTGATTTCTTAAAAACTCCCATGCTAACCTGTTTTCTCCAGGCAGGTGACACAAGCTTAGCATCAATACTTATAATGAATTTTGAGCATGTGATAACATATCAATGACAAGAGGAGAACAGATGATTTGAAAAGATGTTATTAAAAGATTATCTTCAGATAATCTGTTTTCAGCAATAGTGCAGTCCAGGTGTAGCAGACTTCATAATAACTCTAATATCCACTACATTTGGAGGGTAAGTTTTCAAAGGCATAAGAAGTGAAAAGGTCCCCAGATCAATTTGACTGGGAGAAGGGAAGCTGTCTTTATGTGTCTTTCAGGTTCCTGGAGATTTCTCACCTTTGTACTTTACACTGGGGATGGCAAGTCCAGAAATTGTTGTGTAGCTGTGCTTTGACAGGCACACTTCTGCTATTCTGTGTTTGGAGGTGTTGAAATGTTGCTGACTTGTTTGTCACAATATTACTCCTAATGCCTTTTAAAAATTACTGTGTGTTGTCTGCTCTTTCTCCTCTCTCAAGTGATGATGAATTAGAGGGGAAGCATGGAACTGAGGTGGATTTGCCTTTGCAAACAGCTTTGGTAGGAGGCAGGCAGGGACTGTGATAGTTTTACATCATAAGGCTTGCTCATTTTCCTTTGTCTTCCTCTGAATAGAAATGTACACTTCACCTCTCCCCAAAGAGAAGGACAACACAAAATCTCATCAGGCAAACGGTTATGAATCTCTTCTCATTAGGCACTTGAGTACCTGAGAACTGAATTCTGAGAGGCTTCTCCTAAAAGGGGAGCCAGCTTTATCTGTGAGATAAAATGCAGCTTTTCTTCAGGAAGGACATCACAGTTCAGTTCAGAAACACAAGCTGGAAAAGGCATACTGCACATGTTCATCATGTAATCTATCTCCTAGGATGCACAACTTGAGAAGAGTTCGTATGTCACCGCAATATGTCCCCTTGTTTATCTTCCAGACAGACTTCATGTATCATGTTGATAAATTGGACAATGCACAGGGCCAGTTCCCTCCTGCTGGGGGAGTGGGAGCTGCATGGTGCCTGATACCAAAGCTAGGGAATTATTCAGATTGATTATCATAGCTGGGTGCATGCCAGGCTTGTTTTATTTTCCTTGACAGATCTCTTGGGGACTTAAGGATCTGAGGGGTGATTGAGTTTCCACAGCAGAAGAAAGGAAAACTTTCTCAGTAGCACCCCATGTCTCACACACATGGGTGGCATTGGCAGTTTGGGGAGCAGCTCAACAGCAAGTGCAAGAGGCTCCAGCTTCAGGGAAAACAAAATCTCCTTTGCTCTGCTGGAGCTATTGCTTAGGGTTTATCCTTTTTAGTATTTGTCCTGGAGGGTTGCTTAAGGCATTACTGTGACATAAACAATTATTCATAATGATTCAGCAACTATATTACCCTGTGTAAAAGAAACCAAAACCAAATAAGGCTAATCTTTTGCAGTACTACTTGCAGTTTCCTACAGGGACTGTTATTTATCTTCCAGCCATAAAATAATTAAATCTTACTGCTTTCCAGTTGTGAAGGAGCTGAACACTGAGGATTCGATCCTCACATGGCTTATATCTTTGGAACTCTGGGTCAAACATTAAGATAATATTTTACTAAAATGACTTTTATTTTTCTTGTTTGTTTGAATACTCAAAAAAAAGTTTTAAATGCTTTGGTTCAATGTCAGTGCAGTGAACACCAATTATACACCTGGACTCTGCTGCACTTGTTCCTCACATTTGTGGAGTGAAACAGTGACCAATTTATTCACTGGAATCCAGAATGTAGCGGTGAGCAGCGTGTCCGAGCAGCTGCTGTCCAGTGCACCTCTCTTTGTGTAGCCCATCTGCAGCACTGTTCTGTATCCATGTTTGTCATCTCTCAGGGGCCCACAGGAGTGTGACTCTTGTGCAGTCTCCTGCTAGGGGTTTCTCCCCAGCACTTGATGGTTGCTCAAGGAGCTCTTCCTTTCCATAATGCAGGCACAATATTGTATCATGTGTTATAGGAATGATTTGCTCCTACACTGATGGATTTTGTGCTGTGATGGATAGAAGTGTTCTAATGGAACGAATGCTTCTGATCAGCAGGCAATGCAAGACTGTCTGGGATAGAATCCTACTTACATGTCTGGGAAAGTGAGGGAGAGTGAATCTGGATGGGTAGGGGTGGAAGGTTTTAGGGGTGGTGTGACTGTCTCTTTTGTCCCTGACAGTGTTCTGGTACATACCTCTAATAGACATACCATAGACATATCTCTAACTCCAGAAACTTCCCTAGTGTCTGGCTAACAAATACATTTAATTTTGCTTCATTTCTATCAGAAAACAAGGAGTTAACACAAATGCTGTCATGATCATAAATACAACTTGGAGAAGGAAGCAGCTAAGTCACTAATTCCTTCTGAATTCAGCCTGGTGATGCAGTGAGAAAAGTGTGTGGTCAAGAAGAAAAACACTGTGTATATCAAAACATACATGAAAAAATTATCTCGAGAATGGGAAATGCTGAAGATAGAGAAAAAAAAAAAGAGAATAGAAGCAAAGATAATAAACAGCCACAGCCAGACTCAGATCTCTCTCTCCCATTAGAGATGACTTTACCTCACTGTAAAGGTGTGTAAGCAGGTGTGATTCAGGATCAGTCCAAATGAAGCCTACTGTTTTATCTATACTAAAATATAGAAGTGAATGGCTGTATATGGTACCTGAATCATTAATTGCAAGGGATTGTTTCCAACATGTCTTAGGGATTTAGCCATGGAAATCCCACCGACCTTCAGTAGTGCCTATGCACCTACTTTCCTCAGGCACTTTTGAAAATCTGTGCATATGTACGGGGCTCCAGGGAAAAGTCCACTGCTATTATTATAATGTGACTATGATTTTGAGACCCTGTAGTGTACTCAATTTTACACAAATTTACACAGTAGTATTTGTCAGGTCAAGGTTGTTGTCATTGAAGTGGAAAGCTCAAATTGGTGTGAATTACTGAGACTTAACATTGTACTTTGAATTATGACTTTTTATATGTACATGAGAGTGTCCTTTGAGTCACATCTGGTTTTTGTGCTGTTTACAAACTGCTCTAAAAAGCTGAGCTGAGAATATTCACAGTTAGTTCAGCATGTCAAACAGAGAAATAGAATTTAGCTCTATTCTTAAACCATGATTATTTATGTAGCAGGCATGTTGGCCAGCAAAAAGAATGAAAGCTGACGGGCATGAAAATAACCAGTCTGCTCATACATAAGATTTGCTTACAGTGGTCCCAGCAGGAGCTTGAAGAGGATTGTGTAAATTGTGAAACACAAGAGTATATAGTTAATGCACACCAGAAATGACCGTTTGTGGGTCTACTTAATGCTACAAATCCCACATGGTGATGGGGCTGTGAAAAGAACAGCAGAAATCACAGACTGAGTAAGACTGGAAGGGACCACAGTGGGGCATCAAGTCCAACCTCCCTGCTTAGCAGGGTCATCCTGCAGCACATTGCACAGGATTGTGTCCAGACAGTTCTTGAGTATGTCCAGTGAGAGAGACTCCACAACCCCTCCAGGCAACCTGTTCTAGTGCCTGGTCCCTTGCACAACAGAGTTCTTCCTCATATTGAGGTGGAACCTCCTGTGCATCTGTTTCTACCCATTGCCTCTTGTCCTGTTGCCCAGCACCACTGAGCAGAGCCTGGCTTCATCCTTTTGGTGCCCTCCCTTCATATCCTTATAGACATTGATGAAATCCCCTCTCAGTCACCTCTTCTCAAGGCTGAACAGGTCCAGCTGCCTCAGCCTTTCCTCGTAAGAGAGATGCTGAGGAGCCCAGAACTGGACACAGCACTCCAGGTGTGGCCCCACCAGGGCTGAGTAGAGGGGTAGGATCACCTCCTTCTACCTGCTGGCAATGCTTTTCCTAATAGAGCCCTGGAGAAATAAAGAAAGGACTCAGAAAGCTGACATACAGGAACACGTATTCCCATACTCTGGGAACACAAGGCTGTTGGTACCGAGTCTGGGCTGGTGCATTAAGTTACCAGTTTAACCTAAAAATGCAGATTAAATATAAAAAGACATGTAGCTGTATAGATTATACACACTCAAAGATAAATTAATGGACAATTACATTTAAACCAACTTGTAGTTGGGAAGTGAGGTAATCAGAAGTGTGAATGCATTAGTATTGTGAGAGCCACAAGCCTTGATCTGATTCCTGAAGACCTATCCATTGGCAGATGCACTATGAAAGCTATTACTTGATCACATATAATGGTTTTCCAAAGGGATGCCTACATGGTTATTGAATGGCATGGACAGAGACTGCTGGATGAGACAGATGAGCAATAATTAGTTTTAATTTCTTTTCTTGAGACATGAGTATTTTGTTATTTTCTGCTGGCCGGCCCTCTCTCTAATGACTTTAAATCTATAGAACCATCTAATCTAAACTTTATGTGGAGAAAAGGGAAATAGTGTGTGTCCTCAGAACCTTGCTAGGTTGTCTCAACCAGCATATTAGGCATCAGAGAATCACTCACTCAGAATGAAGCAGGTTCAGTTAATACTACACTTCGTAGTCTATTTGTCACTCTTAGTGCTCCTCATATGCAGTCCCAGCAGCAGGCATGCACCAGATAAGGAATTTTTACAGTGCCATGAATTTTCTTTTGGCAACAGCAAGTCTTATCAACCACGTACCTTGCAAATACAAAGTAAGCTCTACAATGATAAAGGGAAAGATAAATGTTATTATCTATATGCTATGGAAAAGGATCTAAATATGCAGTGCCACCAATTTTGTGTGATTCTATAGTCATTTGTGTAAAATGGGACACAGCTAGATTTTTATGATGTTCTAAGCACTGAACATTCTCAGAGAGAGCTGAACCAAGTCAGAACCACTGACAGGGCCATCCATCCCATGACCTTGGGGAGGTAAATCTGTCAGTGCTGATCTTTTGCACTGTTGTGCTGTCTGAGTGTGTCTCTGCTAGAAAATGTACGGTGTTGTGTGACTTGTCCTTGTAAACTTATTTATCTCTACATAATACAGTGGACTCAGGTGAGGCTGTAAATTGAAGGAATTGGGAATTAGTTACTGCTTTTTCAACACAGACTGTAAATTGTGGAAAGGTGAGAATCTTGGCATTGTGAGTGCAAAGAATATCTTACTCCACTTAATACAAGCTACGACGAGAAGCTGTTTGTCCACTGTCAGTATCTGACACTGTCTCTTGCTCTCTCTTGCATCCATCTTTCTCTAACTCATATTTCTGAAGCTCTGCAAGCTCTTCAGTCTTCCAAAACCCACCTCACATTGCCAAGGCAGGCTGATGGAGTAAAGCAAAACTTTTTCCTTTAGCACCTATATTTCTCTTACTGTGTTCTTTTTTTCCCTTTTCCCCATGGGAAAAAATCTATGTGATGAATATTTCTCAGACATCTCTCATGGTCCTTTCTTGAGGGAGAAAGGAAGAAGGAATAAAACAGACAAAATATGAAAACTTTTGTAAAGATGAAACCAAGAGGGTATTTATTACACTATAAATGGAGCAGGATGAACAGAAGAATAACTTTGGAACAATTTGCTGGTATGGCAATCTCCTTGGTTTTAGAGGTTATTTATGGAAGTTTTATGGGATCAGAATACAAGACTCTTATTTTGTCTACTTCTATTAAACTATCATCTCAAAATTGTCAGAGTTTTTGAAGTAATTTCTAATTGGCTTAAGTTATATACCATAGTGTCATCTATAAAAATTTACTAAAATATATAAAACACATGAAGTCTTTTTCTGAATAGGCAGCTGAAAGCTGCATTTTAAAGTTTATCTGTCCTGATTCCTTTCAAGAAGAAAAGCTTCTGGTATATTGTTCTTTTCATTACTTTTATAGCATTCCCTCACATATTGACTCAAATCAGCAAATTCATGTAAAGTGTAACTCTATATAAAGTGGGAGAAAAGGAGACAGAAGACTGCAAAGGTTTTGTTAATATGTGATGAAACCCAAATTCTTCACATAAAGCTGATACTAAACAATTTTGGGTTTTAGATGTACATAATATTATGCAGTCAAAATGAAGGTGCTGTTTCCCAAATTGCACTGTTATTGACACAAATAAAATTTATGTGCAATATTTTATTTAATTTCATAAAATTAATCCAACAGCAAAACTGCATAATTTTGTGTGGCAACATAACTTTGTATTCATGGCTGATTTTTTTCCCCTTTACACAGAAAAATAATGTGGGTTGATGCAGTGTCCTAACACAATAGAGGCTAATGAATAGAGCTTGCTGTGCTCAAGAGACTGCAGTTCAATTACTAGTGGTGCCAATCAAGTCAGAAATATTAACCATGGTAACAGCAGTTTTGAGTTTACATGGAATGAGGCCGTGGCTTCTTGGGGAAGATCGCCTCTTGGGAGGGAAGGGAATGTTCACAGTAAGAGCTGCAGAAGGTCAGAGGCTACTTCTTTATGGCAAAGGAGAGCAGGACAGCTCATTCCACAGAAAGGTTTCTGCTGCTTTTGTACCTTTTAATTGCAAGTGCATCTAGGAGTTCATAATACGTAAGTGTGACTATGTGATGCATCCATTACTTATAGAGTTGGGCTTCCAATGTATACGTGTACAGCAACTAGTTAATCATGTCAAAGATAAATTACAAATCAGATTAGGTCCTAAGCAGGAGTAAAATGTTGCTGAAGTCAGTGTGACTAGGCTGAATTATACCAATTGATTCTGTAGCCTTTTATGAGGATTTACTTAATATAGTACATTTGTTCTGCTGGCTGATGATCAGAGTGAGGATCCCTTGATGTGATACAATGGCAGTGTTATGTATTAGTAGCATGAACAGGAAGCAGCTGGCATCCTGTTCAGAAAACAATCTCAGTTTTTATTGCAGAGAACAATATTGAAAAACAGTGTATGTGTGATGGGCCTAATCCTTAAAAATGTGTGAGTTTGGATACTGTCCCTTATAATTGAATAGTCATACTTCTGGACTAAGTCTAGATTAGTTTCTTTTCACACAAAGCTTTTCTGCTGTTTGTCCTTTGGAATACAGAAAAAACCAGCTAGAGCCCCAATGGCTATTTTTGCACCTTCCTGCTGCCCTTTCGTCTCTTCCAGCTGGTGAGTATGCTCAGTTGTGGAGTGCTTTTTCCCTTCTTTTATTCATGAAGAGATGGCACATCTCCTTGGTCAGCATCACTGGAACATTTTCTATTCTTTGTCTTGGATGCCATTAAAAAGCCAGCTGTTAAGAATGGTTACTGTGTTGTAGCAACTCAGTCTTTTTTAACTGAAACCTCTGTAAAAATTTAGAACGGGTTTCTTAAGAATTGAAGAGCAATAGCAGCCTATAAATGAATTTGAATCTGACTGCAAAGTGGTGAAAGTAGTGCATACTTGATACCTTTTCTGAAGATTTTGGAACATGCAGTAACTACCATGATATCCCTGTAGAGTAAACAGGTGTCGTATGGGGACAGGGCAGCTGGATTATAGACATTTCTCTTGCATCTGAAATGAAGTCATCCTAGTTAAGTCTCACCACTATAGGCCACTCTTGTAGTCAAATACTGCAATCTGGAGGAATGTTTCACCTCAGCTATCTTAAAACCTATCCCAGATTAAGAGGAAGAAATGTCTCCAGAAATGGAGCCTAGGGACAATTTGTCAATGCATGTTTGGGCTCTAAAGCCAGGTGACATGAAGTGGCTTGATACATGTGTCTGACAAGGTAGGAAAACTAGCAGCAAAAGAAGTGAGAGCAGTCAAGGCTTTGTAGAAACTGAGCCTGTGTTTGGCTGACAGAAGGTTGAATTTTAATTCCACTTTTAACCTACTGTCTATTTGACCTGAGATAGGGTCATTTTCCATCATTATCTCATTTTTACCCCTCTTCTTCCTCCATGCTTAGTCTGTTTTAAGTATTGATCATTTATTTACTCAGTGTGGGAGATAGTCCCTCTTTTGTCCTAGTGAAGACTGAAGGCTGGTGTCTTACTCATAGTAGAAAATGTAAGCCATCTTAAGATGTCCTGGTAAAAATGCTGTTAAGTCATTACTGTTCCAATTGCATTAATGACTACCAGTGGAAGAGGATGAGAAGCCACTTTCATATCTCTTAGAGCAATGCCTTGACCACTGAGCTAAACTGTGATTTACTCACTGGATTGATAAATAACCAATTAATGTGAGACATCACCAGAAACAGATTGCGGAGATTAGTGTTTAGATTGATTGGCAGACCCTTGTTAAGACATTTGCTTGAAAAAATGAAAGATTTTAACATAATATTCAGGTTGTGTTAAGACTGCTTCAGAACAGTGCCTGAGGCTAAGGTAGTCCACAGGCTCAGTAGCCATTAGGCTACTGGGCTATTTTCTTGTCAACTCATGGAATATTAAAATAACAGTAGAGAGTGTCTGAATAGTCTAAATGCCTAGTTCAATGTCTTTGGGCATTCTCTTTGGAGAAAAATGGCTTGGGTTAAAATAGTGTTTAGTGAAGGACAGAATGGAACCAGTCTCATGTGTCTGGATAGAGCCATAATAACAGGAACAGACAAAGTAATCAGAGTGAGAGTTAGAAACATTATCAGCATCTAGCTCTCAAACCCTAATTGCACTTGTTCAGTGTAAATCCAGAAATAATTTCAGGATTCCCAAAATTATACTTCTTGGCAAATGCTGTGTGTTGTTTCACCTGATCTTGATTTGTCATATAATCAGCCCACAGCACCTATCGAGTTGCTCATAATAGCTGCTTTAGTAGGCAATATGTGAAAATACAGGAAACAAAAATTTGGAAACTATGTACCCTAAAATTGCATCCTTGGCTCTGTTGGCTTCAGTGGAGCATTCTGAATTATCTAAGATCTTCATTCCTTTAATTTCTATTTTTCTTCTTCTCTAATGAATCTTTATCAAATAATCTGAGCCATTTTGGCAGTATTCTCCACAGTAAAAGTTGTTAATTAGCACCATCTCAATTTTTTCCTCAAAAAAAAAAAAAAAAAGCAGTTAAAATCACTGTTTTTTTGGAGCCCTTCCCCCTCATCTGAGTGCAAATGTAGGAAAGGAAATCTGTTTAATCTTCATTCTTTTACTTTCCTGATTCACCCGACTGCTCTTGGGAATTTAAGGGAAAACAGTTCAACATGGCAGATGAAAATTACAAACTAAGTTTTATGCAATGTTTTAGGAAGAATGAGACTCCTCTGTTATTGTCCCTCACTATTGCTTCTCCTCAGCTCCTGTCTGCCGTATGAAGAAAAGTGCTAGCAAAGTATTTGTGCCAGAATATGGATTTAATAATAGGGTAACTGTTATTTCTGACCTTATAGTAAAAGTTAGTGGAATGATATTCAGGCCAGATCTACTATCAACAGTATAACCTTTGTTATTAACAATATTCCACTCTCTGTAAGAAAAGAAAATATCTCCATAACAAGCAAAAAAATCCCAACAGGCCAACGAACCAAATAAAAATTGAGGGCTTTGAGTCTAGTAAGCCTAATAAATTGTTTTTCATGTATTTTTTTTCTTATTTAGAAAATTTAGAACAATAATTTCTCTTCAGAAAATGTTTGCTATCAAATAATAGGAACTATTCAATTATTTCATTGCTGAAACAACAATTCGTGATGTGCAATATGATTTTCCTGGTCCTTTTAAATGATTGCAGGTTACAAGCTATCAATAGTGCACTTCCTTGTAAAAGATACTTTAGCTTCAATACGAGGCTTATCACTGCCTTGTGTCTGAATAGTCACTGGCAATAGTCAGGCCAGAATGACAGCACTGCTGTGCTTGGTTGAAATATGCAGGATGTTCCCATGTATGGAGCTAAGTTATTCTTTTAACAGGTGAAAGTGAATTCTGTGGTATAAGCAAAAAACCCACAAGCTTCACAGACGTGATACACTGTAAGCTAAGAGGCTGATGAGCCTGGCCCTCAGCTGGCATAAAAATGAAAGAATTACTGTCTCAAATCAGCATAAAGAGGTGAAGTGAGGGAGAGGCAGATTAGAAGAATGTGGAAATGGGCATTGCCTTACTGCTGTGACAGTAATTTACCTGCACTGCAGCTATCTTATGAAAATAGAATGTCAGCACCCCATGTGGATGAAGATGCATGTCTCTTTGAGGGCAAAGCACAATGTCTACTTGAGACAGGAGTGGGAACAACTATGAGCTGCCTATATCTTATCACAAGAATTTCAGCTGAAAGGCTTTCTGCTCTAGAAGAAGCTCCTTGTTTAAGAAGAGTTATTATTTCCTTGTGTCTCTGAGTGGTTGTGGAGGTGACACAGACTTTATGTCCAGTCTGCTGCAGAGAAACTGGGAACATGAGAGTTGATACTGTAGCCCAGAGGAGGAAAACTCTATAGCGGACAAAGAAGAGCCAATGCATATCAGCAACTTGAAGAAGAAGATACCAAATGATTCTGTTATCAAGGTAATCATCTACATTAACAGAAGTTTCAATTTATAGTCTTTCTTATTTAACAGCTAAGAATGGAACAGAAGATAATTATCTAATTCACTTCAGGGCAGTGAATTAGATAATGGAGAGTAAACTCAGCTCAGAGAGTAAGTGCAATCAGACATTCATGTGCACGAAAATCTTTCTGAAGCAGAATGTAACCTTGTTAGTAAAGAGAAGATTCCTTAGTGCTATTATCCTGCTGAACACAAAGAGTTAGCCAGGATGTTATTTTGTTATGTTCTTGTCTAGTTGTTGATCTTTCCAAAGAGACAGAACCACAATCTAGGCCTTGAACAACTCAAGAGGAGTGGTTTGAAGAATTGTGGAGGTGCATAAATACTGAACTGTTGTAAATGGCAGGGGAATGATTCCATTTTTAGAAAAGAAATGTGACTGCCATTATTATTGTTTGTTTAAGAGTCCTCCAGTTTCTTCACAATTTGTACAGACGTGTTCAATTTCAGTTGTTTGCCCTGTCAGTTTTTCTGATACATGGTACATCATTTTCTTTAAGACATCTAAATGGTGGTGATTAGTGGTGTGTGATGAATGAACAAGGAAACTTTACTTTAAAAGGAAGAATTCTCTACGTGTTCTATACATGAAAGTAAAATGTAGACTCTCCATTGTAAATGATATGTTGCTGTAATTCCTGCTTCATGTTCTGTTGAAACACCACAGCCCAAACAACATTGAACATGTGCTATGGCTGTAAGATGTTAAAGTAGAAGTGAAGAGCTATATATCAGAGTGTCAACATCCTTAATATCCAGTCACTTAATCTCTAACAGCCTCTGGTACAAGTTAGATTACCCTGGAAATGTGTGTGCAGTCTTTCTCTTTTAGCAGGATGTCCATGTAAGTATGAGTTTTCTGATGTAAAAACAGAAAACAAACTGTATTTTAAATCATTAGCATGGATGTTGGAATGCTTTGGTTCATTTGGTGTACTGAGTTTAAAATGATGGCTGTTGAAATGTTTAACTCTGCCATCTCTTAGTTACTCTGCAACGGAAGAGTAAATTATGATGTGGTTTTACATGTCCTTCAAGGTACAAGGACCTGGCTGTGAAAAGCAGCTAATCTCTGACTTGCTCAGCCTGGAGTATTAGGTCAGAGGGACTTTGGAATTAGTTTCTTAGTCAATTCAACAGAGCTGGTCTAGGGATGCAAATGGCTGCTAGATGCATGTGCTTAGCAATACCTAATTTCCATTCTGAAAGGTTTCCTATACTAACAAGTACTATGAGAACAACCATAGCTTGTAGATGATGTTGGCAGTGATGCAATTGTAGGTTAATACTGAAATATTTCTACATTATGTCTATGGAACTGCAAGAGTGACCTGTAATATGGATAAATGAAGAGAGAAGCCAGGCTTTGACAGACTGTATCCAGTAATGAAAGGTGGGTAAATTCCATCAAACATTCTGAAGATCCTTACTGGACTCCTACCACTTTCCTTGGCCTGTTTTGCCTTGCTTTGTTTTCCTTCCTATTCAGAAATGAAGCAATTAAACAGAGGGTGGAGTAATTAGATCTACTGAAGTAATAAATCAGAGCAAAAGACATATCTCTATGTGTAGTGCTGGACTAAGGTTTATTCAATGAAACAAGGTGGGCCCAAAATTTGAGAGGAGGTGACAAGAGGCCAAGCTTCATCTCTTGCCTTTACCAGGATGTTGAAATAATATAGAAGCATTTCAGGACATACAAACATCCAGCTTGGTTCACCCTAAGCACAGAAAAACCTAACATTGATGAAATTAGCGAGAAATGAAGCAATATGACCTACTATAACCCATGTGGCTCCTCTCTTTGAAATAGATGCTTCCAGGATGCAGATGATGAAGAAAAAATGTCACCAGTTCTGCATAAAATAGATCAGTTGATTTGTATCCACCAGTGACTCATGGTCAGTCAATGGAGTCATGGGAGATGATCTGCAAATGAAATATGGAAATGTATTGAGAATTTTTCTATTACTTTCAAGCAGATTGCACAAGTGCAGGGTAATTTTGATTAATTTGAAGGACAGGAATGATCCACTGGCCCTAAATGTTTGGAAACCATCTGCTGAAAGGCAGTTTGTCCCAAAGAAATGCTTCTGACTGCATCTAGAAAATGACTGAGATAGTGAAAGAGTTTGTATTTGTTAGGGTTAAAAATCTCATGAATGACCAAGAAATTTAAAGGGAGGACTCTGTATCAGAATTTCTGTCTGTGGGAATAAAGAGAAAGAGAGTTAGAAATATGGTTGATGAGGACAAAACTCACTGTTTGAGGGACTGGATACTACTAATAATGCTATGTCATCTTGGAAAAATTATGTCAGTTTTGGAATCTAGACAATTAGTCAGCTTTTCTGGCATTGTGATATTATTTCAGTCACATCACTTTTTGGGAAGGAGCTAGATTTATGGTGTCAGCTTCCATTTTCTTGGACAACTAGAAGAATACTCATATGTCACTTAATTTTCTCCTTTTCTTTCTCTGAAATGTCAACATGTCCCTAGATGAAGTGTTTTAGAGGGAGGCCACTGTGAGGCTACACTGTGATAGTAGACAGATATGTAGAGTTACTACCACAGAACACCCATAATTACAGCTACTTTGGCTTCTCTTTTGAGAACAAAAACATCCACCTGGAAAGAAGAGATGACTCTGGAACATGCCCCCAACTTTCTTGTTCTTTTTTTAAAAAAGAGGATAGAAATAGTATTGGTGAGCATTTCCTCCAACAATATTATTAATTTAGGGTTTTTTTTGTTCTTGTTACCATGAAGAAAGGGATTGTGTGCACCCTTCTTTCAGCCTTTTAAAACTACTATTGTTTCTAATAGTAAGAAAAAAAATACATTCATTGTTTGTGATAAGCCAAATTTAGGTTTAATATGAGTTACTCCTTGAAATTAGAGACAATATAAAGGTATGTAGTACTATAAAACTGCCATGTACAGCATTGTAGTCAGGCTTCATGAAAAACATGATTTCCTTGCTAAACACTGAGTTACATTGACAGTGGAGCTGAGATGCCTTGCAATCAGGCATTATTTGATCAGGCAGTTTTTGTTGTACTGTACATAGATACAGAGTTTCTTTAAATACAATAAATAAAAGTAAAATCTTACACAAGGCAGCACAGCTTAGTAATTGCTGTTTTGGAGCTCACGTCGCTGCAGTTATTTAGCTCAGCATTTCATCTCCAGCTGCAGCACAATTTTTGCCAAATATAGATAAATGAAGTTAAAGTTATTGGCAACGACTAGTTCTGTATCCCTGTTTCGAGTTCACAGATTTCATAGGAGAGGCCTTCCTTTATTTTTGTAACAAGCAATTGTTTTGAACTCTGAACTTCTTCATGTTCCAGAACAACACAGTGTTTTCAGTTCTACTTTATCAGGCAGATACTGGTAAACAGAGAGAATGAGCGCGTTCCCTCTTTGAGAAATATACCACATGAAATATGAGGGAGGAACAAACTCAGAAACTGAACCTCACTCAGCATATTTTTGGAGTTTAATGTAATCTTGATGTTGAATTTGCAGTCAGGGCTTTTCAGTGTGGGATGTGTAACTCTACAGAGTGCAAATATCATTACTCTCTATGTTGTATGAGGTGACCTGGTAGTACAGTCTGCTGCAGACCCTCACCGCAAAGTTGATACAAACTACATAGAGATGACTTTCTGGTTTCTTCAGACCTTCCTTAAAGTAAAATTTCTTCCATTTGAATTCAATAAATTAGACAATACAAATAAATGGTGGAGACATAACGCTGAACATATTCTAAATCACTATAGAAACATTATTAGACAAACTCAAGACTTTCAAATTTAGACATATACTTCTGTTCTTTTAGATTTATTAAATTCTTCTTGCTCTTGTGAAAACGTATTGTCACTTTTACAGCTGTCTGGTGTTTATCTGTAAACAAGTAATGGGGTCAGGAAATGTTGGTGTTTCCCTCTGGCCCACCTGGCTGCTTTCCTTTGATCCGTGATCTGCTCTGTAAAAAGTGCAATGAAATGTCCTACTATCCAGAAAACAAAGTCATGGAGCTTTTATTTTGAATGGATATGCACGACAAAATCTCAAATACTGCTGTGAAATAGCACTTCCTTCTTTATGTCCAAACACTGGCCTGGTTTTTCTTTCCACAGTTTCTATACTAAAAGCATATGAAATTCTTTCATCATTTGCTGCTTTTGTCATGATAAATTCACTTGGGACCATAGGTTCAGAAGTAGTAAACTCTAAAATTATGTTGGGAAGATGCCTGAATTTTGCCAGTGAGATTTCAAAGATATTTTCAAAATCAAGAGAGCAACCAATTATTAATTTTTTTTTGTCTGTGAAATTTGCCTGATTCATTCAGAGTGACTGGTTTCAGTTAAAGAATAGGCTTCTCCTTTTTGTGATTTCTCACCAGCTTTAAATTTTCTTGTGGGTTTCACTTCACAGATCCTATGTTACCCCATTTTCCAAATGGAGTGAAGTTATAGGCTTTTAAATGGTAAAAAAAATACCCCAAATACAAAATTCTCTAAGCTGTCTAACAAAATAATTGCTGCTGATAACACAGCAACAAATGAAAATCAGATATTTGCATTTGCTGCCGTAATATGGAAGAGAGATAATGTTTCACTAGCTAACACATAAAGATTTTCAATAGATGTTATGGAATGATCCACTTTTCAGATTGCACTGATTGAGATACTACTTTAGACAAGTTCAGCTAAAAACATCTATCTCTTTTGAAATTCATGGCGGTCTCACAATGTATAACTTCTTAACATGCTATTTCTTCTTACCATATTATTTTATACAGCACTTTTTAACTGAAAAGTCTGAAGCATATTACAAGTAAAGTGAATTAGAAATGACGGGGGTTTTCGTATAAGAAATGTTGATGAAAACGATATTTTTTCACTTTAAAAAATATTTTATTAAAAAATAAACCTTCTTTTAAAGACAGCATATTTTATGCTATTTTATGGAAAAAAAAGGGTACTATGTTTCCCATAGAGGAAAAAAAAAAATTCTCCTTTAATAGAGATGCCTATAACACAGCAGTAAATTTCCAACACAAAATTCAGGATTATTTTAATTAGGACCACTGTTTAAGCGTCACGTTCTCCCTGTAATGTGTGAATAATATGTATTTTACAAAGGAGTGGATAGAGATACTACTGGTTCTCCAGGCTTAAAAGATGAATTGTGCAGTCAAAACAGAACAGCATGTTTTACATCCCTATCTCCTGTTCACAGTACTAAAACAGCTGAAAATTGGAATTTTTCAATATGGGGAGAAACTGGAACTTTTCCCAATATGATTCTCCTTTCTAATGAGAGCAACAAGTAATAGCAAATAATAGTTTTGATGTTCCAGCCAAATTCTCTAGGATTGTTATTTCTGTTACTAGTGTTGGTGAAACTTCTCACCTTTGGACACAGCTTTTTTTTTTCTGAACATTTTGCATGGAGTATAACTCCAATTCATGCAACTGTCTCTAATTCATACCAATAAATGAGGTAGATAGAGATCAGACTCTGTACTAAAGAGGAGATATTTCTTGGGGCTGGATGTGTATCTACTGTCTCTCATAGGTTGAATTCGACTGCTTCAGATAACTGTACTTTCTCATGGTTACTCATACATATAATTGTCTATGTGATCCAGAATATATTTTGTAATATTAGTAATATTGGTTTTACTGAGGAGAGCATCAACCCATGCTGTCTATGTCTGTGCCAAAACCCATGTATGGCCAAGCCCAGCTTGGTGTCTTATGGTCAGAAGGCACATTTTCACAGTTAAATGTAACCATTTCTCATCCTGGTTATTTCCCTCATAATTAATCAGCCTGACTAGAAGGTTGATCTGGTCTCATCTGCTACATAGCTGGGAAGCAGAGAGCAAAACCAGAGCCTTTTTGATATGGAGGCTGCATTCCTTCAGCATGTCCCTCCTGAAGAGCAGTTTACCACAGGGTCTCTTGTTTGAACATACAGGGCCCACCTCCCCCTTTGAGTGACATAACAGCAGCATGATGCAAAAGTAAAGCGAAAAACTCCTAGGAATGTTCCTCTTCAAAGCACACGTGCTCATACAAATGCACACAAACGAGCTCGTTTGCACACTGAGGCAAATGCAAGCATCTGCACATGCACAGACTCACACCCTGTCACATTTGGCTCAATAGCCAGTGTGGTTAAATAATGTCAATAGCAGAAAGTCTTACAGTGCTGACACTTCCTCTGGCTGTAAAATATTTACTGTTCCTTTAAAACTGTGAATAAAAAAAGGTCAGTCTGTGTACTGAACAAGGAGTTAAAAAAAAAAAAGAAAAAAGAAAAAAAATCCTTTTTTTTTATTAGAAAACACTTGAAACTTATCATGTGCAGCAGATGGGAGTAGAAAATGCAGCTTGAAGACAGTTATATAAATATATCCTTGATGTCTGTTTTGCTTTTCAATTTGCAGTGAAAAGTACAAAGGTAGAGTAGAGCGCCAGTCAGGGCTGCACTGTGTCTCTTGATATCCATTCCAGATGTTGGCTAGACTTTGTGGAGCCAGGCTTATGGCACTGAGGCTGGAGCTAGTTGTCTTTTCCTCCAGGTGTGATGCTTCATGCTGATCCCCCCACATGCTAGCCTGTCTTATCCAAACAGTCTAAGCTCTGTGACAGGCATCTACCACCTTTTTGACCAAAATTCACCTCCCTTTCCCACCCCCACCTCAACACTTTCCACCCACCCCAACTTCTTGCAGTTTGATGGGCTCTGCAGACAAGCCCACTTGTCCCTGCCTATCATTCTGTCACTTCAAAAGCAAGCCCCCCTAAAAAATGAGCTCTGACGTGGTTCTTAAATAATGCTAGTCAGTTAGAAGCTGCTTTGAATATTCCTCTTTGTGTTTTGAGAGTGTCTGGAGGTACTATTTGACACCGAGTATGTCTGCCAAGCCTCTAATGGTAGTTCTCTGTTTGTGCATGCTTGTAAAGGATTTTACACTGTAATATTTTAACTCCCTGATTAAACATTGCTAAGCACAGAAGTATATCATAAATCTCACAGGCGCCAACTCCATTTATCTGAATGTTAGTTACTGTCTACGGTGGGTAAACAAATTACAGCACAGTTTATTACAATATATGGGGCCACGATGTAACTCTATTAATATCTTGTACCCCCTGGAAATTTATCATTGGCTCACAGTCTGAATTTTTTCTCCCGAACAATTAAAAACAAATTCTGAATGGAGGGTGGAAGGGTGTGTGAGAGGGAGGGGGAAGCATCAGGCACTTCCAAGGGGAAACTTGCTGGGAGTAACAATAATGAGCTGCAATATCAAATTACTACTATCCTGGGTTTGAGGTCAGTACATATTGAGTTAGTTGTAAGATATTGAAGTAGAAACTTTTCTAGTTTGGAATGCATTAATACTGCTAAAGCTGCCAGAAAAATATCTAGAAAACATTTGAGTTGGAGACGGCAGAAACAAAGAAGAATGTTAACAAGCAAGAGCATTGGAGTCTTTTCCTTTCCCAGCTACATGCAGCACATTTGCAGAGATCATTCTCATTAATGCTAGCACTTTTGAGGTGCATGGAACCTCCACTTGTAGACAGGAGGTCAGCACTGGAGACGTTGGAATATTTCCACATCCATTTACAAAAATAGTCGCTTCTAACTTTTTATCGATTTTCTTACCCCACACAAACAATCCCAGTTATATGAAATTGTAGCAATCAATGAAAGCTCTGTCTTCTCAATGTGCAGAATAAATGACTGAATAAAGTAGGAATTCTGTTGGGAGGCTTTTGGAGGGACAAGTTTAATGCCATTTAAAATGCTTTGTGATAGGCTTCAGTATAGAAGTAGGAGCAAAGAAAGAAGTACTATAAGTTTTAAGAAAATTCATAGCAACAACTAAAAGTAATTTCACTACTAAAAGAAACAGAATCAAGATAAAAATAGTATGTGTAAATTCCTGTTTACTTTTGATATTATAAAAGCATCACTGCTACTTGTCCTGAAGCATGAACTTGTGGCTAACAGGCTGACTATTTGTGGAGCTATCAGCTTGGAGATTACTTACAGTGGTGTAGTCATGATGGTAAAATAAAATAAAGGGATGTTCCTCCCCTAATTGTGCACCGATGCCTGCAGGGGCTTGCAATTTCTGATACAAGCTGACAACCCCGACACCACGTTTAGTGGGAGCAGAAACAGCTAGCTGCTATCTCTCTTTCAGGAAACCACAAAACCCCAACATTTTACAGACTGGAAAAGAGCTCATTACTTGCAGGGACAGGGCAGGATAATGTTCTGATGTCCTTAGCTGGGCTCCAGTGGCGAACAACACAAACACCATCTTTCATAAAAGCAACTGAAGCTTGGTAAAAATAGAAATCCAAATATTTTTAAAGTTTTTGCATATTGTCAATACTGTAAATCACCATATCATATTGTATAGCAACTGATAAAAATATGTCTGTAACTAATAAAATTAACACCATAGACTTTCACTTAAGGAATTTGTCTTCACATTGAAAAACAAGTAAGGCTAAATTAATTGCTAACCTTTTCCTACAAAGTCCAGTGCATTTAGGGCAGGGCTGAACTCAATTATGAGATTCTTAAAGAAATGAGAGTGCTATGTTTGTGTCAGTTTGCAAAGATCTTGTTTATATACATACTCATTGCTTGATTCAACAATGTGTTTGGCATTTTGGTGTGATCCACCAAAGCATTTAATCACATGTGCAGGCATGTAGGCGATTTCTTTCACATCAGTTAAAATATTTACATGCTTAACCTTAAGCACATTGTAGGGCCAAGCCTGCAATGGAATTACTTTTTTTAAAAGAAAGCCATGCAGCGAAAGCAATGCAGTTTGCAAAGGTACTGTCAGGACATGTACCACCTCACCACAGAAAAGGGAGCCTGAAGGCACTGAGCCTCACTTGCCAATGCTCTAATTGACTCCATGCAAGTAAGGAGCTCCAAGGATCTTTCAAAATGTGTGTAGGACACAACTCTTGATCACCGAGGTGGAAAGTTCAAGCAAAGTAGTCCTGACTTTTAAAAGATTAGAAACATTTTAAGAATAAAATTTGATTCTGCACCCTGAAATATTTTGGGTAATCAAACCAAGACTTTGGAAAGTGTTCTGATCCTGGAAGGACTCACCCTGTACAATCCTGTGAAGTAGGAGAGTGTTTGTCAGAGGGATGCCAAATAAACCAAAGTGTAATTTCCTGTGGTTGAACATTTGCACCTCAACTGGAACTGATTAAGAATGTTGAATCTAATAACTGGAAAAAGAGGGGCAGGACAGCCACAGGCTTGCAGAAATTTTTTTGAGAAGTCAGTTGCTAGTGAGGGAACTCTCTAGGGACATCAGAAGATATTTTGGCAAAATCTGAGAGGTGGAAGAGTAGGATAGGAAAGATAGGAGGAGGAAAGAACCTTTTAAACCTGACAAGGGAGAGCAACAGAACAGTACAGTTAAGTGCAGGAAAAGGCTTGAAGTGGGAGAGTAAGAGGACGGTGTGTATACAGGCTTCTCCCTGGAAGAATAATTGGATAAACCAGAAGGCAGGCTAGCTGCCATGTTGGCATCCTCAAGAAGCTTCCCATTGCAGGCTACGAAGAGTTACTGAAGGGCTTACATCTTACGGGTCCTGGAGAGAGGAAGGAAAATGTCATGGTGAATACTGAGGTGAGCAAGGAAAGATAATCAAGGTCTTCGGACTGTCTTAAAATAAGAGCTTAAAAGGAACTAGACGGACCAGGCAGAAAGAGCTGATACTTGGGATACTGTGCCGATGTACATGCTGGGGCATATAAGGGTGCAGACCAAGAAAATGGTTTTGCTCTGAGACTGCAACAGCTGTCAGGTAAAGGAAATGAAAAGCTCCCAGTAAGAATGGCTTCATCCTATGCTATCTGATCAAGAAATTTTGGAGGAAATAAAGAAAGGGAATGACAAATGGCAGCCCTGTTGGACTAATCAGTTGTGACATAGATCATTTTGACCCCATTTCAAAGATGTGAATGAGTCTTTTAAGACTGTCTTCCATCTTGTGAACTTAACATTTGGGTGTCATATATGGTATAGAAAGCTGATCTCTTGATTTCATATTTACAGACTCAATGGCAAGAGACAAATCTATTAGACACCCAAAGATGTTTGAATGACTTTGTGAACAATCGATGATTCTGCTATTCTTCTCACAGTATTGAATGGCGTAATCATGGACTGGTGAGATTGATGAAGGCTATCAAAAGGGACTGTAATGTTTATTGGTACTATAATATTAAACTCTGTTCTGGCTGTATACTGGATTTTTGTGAATATTCACCAAGCATGTTAACTGGCAAAAAAATTTTGATGCACATTGTGTAAATACAATTCCAAATGTCGTTGTCAAATTAACAACTGTTGTATTTGCAATGAAAACAGCATTGCTTTAATTAAATCAGGGAACAAACTCTGGTAATACAGGATCTCAAGTTCAAACCTAATTTATATCACTTTTGGGTTTTCAAATGCTATGAGATTTTCTGGATCTCTCACAACAAAGTCACAATGGAGGTAGTGTATATCTGAGTCAAATCTATGTTGGTTTTTGCTTAGTCAGTAAAGGGATTTTGGATCAAGCTTTTGAGTACATGCATAATTTGAAACTTACATTCATTAATCTTTTTGTTGCTACTTTCCCAGAGGTTTTCTGAGCAATGCTGAGTTTTAAGATAGGAAGAATCAAATGAAGTAATAGGCAAAATTTACTTCAAGTGTAGTGGCCTGCATGGTAGAAAGCATGGAAACGATCATGAGAGAAAGAAATGAAATGAGCCCATGGTCTGAACCACAGATGTAGTGACCAGTTAAAACCCTGAGCAGAAAATCAATCAAGCAGCGTTAACCACAAAGTTAGAACATCTGGCTTATGAAGTCACTTATCTACATGGCACTAGAAGCTGGAATGATGTAATAGACAAAATATCATATTGTTTTCCTAGCACTTGTACTTTCTTTAACCATGTACTTTTCACTGCTTTTTAAAAAAACTCCTAGATAGACCTTGGGTTTGATTTCTGTGCTTCTCTCAAGGTCTGTCCTGGGAAGTCCCTGTCACACAGATCTCTTCCCAGCATTTGGTGACAAACATATTTGTGGGCAATCACCCACAGCTCATGGAACTCAGCACCAGCTTAAAAAATAGTTTAAAAATAATTTACATAGATTAATTAATGGCTGGGAATGCTTCCTTTTTTTGAAAATTCATTCAGTATCTTTGTGATGAATTTTCTACAGATGAATTTCTTTTATGACTTTTGCTGGGGAAGCGCCACCTGTATTTTCCAGGGGTTGCGGTCTGAAATACTTGTAGTCTTAAATCAACATCCTTTTATTAATTTATTTATTTATTTTTACTTCAGGATTCTAAATTCTATGCCACCTAAGTTCTGCTCATGCTGAATGTTAAAAGATGACATGTTGACTGCATGATACAGATCTTCCACAGTTTCAGTAAGTTTCCAGAGGAGAACCATGTCTTTCTCCATGAAGATACAGGCACATTGAGAAAAACACCCGGCACTGGTAGAGAAAGACATAAAATGCCATTCCATTGGTGCCATAGCGACAGGTGTCCCCAGTGCCTGCAGCCACACCAAGCGAAGGAAGCTGCCTGCACCTGTGATCCATCTGGTCATGCTTTCACATGGCCATGAAATGGAAAAAGTTGGACTAGGTGGTTTTCCTGCTGCACTCAGAAGGTCCATGGACCGCTTGGGTCTCTGATGGATGCTTAAGAGAAGGTCAAAAAGGCCCCTCTCTCCACCTATAGCACCTTGGCATGTTTCACAACAGCAGTCAAAATTCAGGCCTGTGTGAAGACTGGCTGTTGTGAAAGGGAGAGTCTGTGACAGAAATACTCTTGTGACTTCTAACAAGGGGAGCCAGTGTGCTAAGAAAGGAACACATAGCTGCAGGCTAGATGAATTAATTTTACTAGGACTGTGTGTGTCACAGCCTTGATAAAGCTCAGTTCTCTTTGTACATTCCAAGCTGCTGTGTTTGGGTAATATTACAAGATATCTAAATGTTTTAAGCTTTCTTATGATTTAGCCTCAGTATGATTTAGCTTCTCTTTCTGGCAGACTTCTTTCATATCTTCTTTATCTACTATTGTTTCAGAAAAGGAAGACTCCTAGAGCCCATTGCCTCCTCCTCTACTTCTCCATGCATATCTTTTACCAGAACTCCACATTATGGTCCACATAAACACAGAGTTTATTTTCTCAGAGATATGAAATAGCTGAGGTGAACAAATGTGTGATAAAGATTATGCCATTTTCCATCAGCTAGCATTAGAAGTACACATCCGTGGACAAAACATTTCCACATTCAGCCTTCTGCTAAAGTTTCCTTTTTACCTTGGATGGTTCTGTCCTTTGGTCAGAATATTCTGGGTTGTCCATGACATTTCTCCAGTTTCAGGTCTACACCACTGAGTTTTTCTCGGTCCTGTCTGCTCTCTCTTTCTTCTGAAGTAATCTCAGAGGAAACAACTTCCTTAAGTCCGTTGCTATACCTCAGGTATCCTTAGATAAGGTGTATCAGATGATCTGCTTCTTGGTAACCAATCTGTAGTTCAATTACTATCTTTCCTGGGAATCAGACTTGAAATAACCATTTGCTCTGGATAGCTGCCATCTTTTATCCAAGTGTGGTCCATTTAAATGAAGGATCATCAAAGTTTAATGGCTCAGTATTTTTAGCCATGAACCAGGTGCAAGCAACTTTTCTGTCACCTACTGTGGGTTTTATGTCAATATGGAAGAAAAGGATCAGAAGGAGCGGAGTGTGCCACATTCCTGCTGGAACTTACACCCTGACAGATGTCCATAACATTCCAGTGTCAAGAAGAAATCATAGTAGAGAAATTCCCCAAACTGTCTCAATCTAAAATGCTGTTTCACCATATGTCTTGTTATAATTAGCGCTAGTAGGATGCATGTATTCCAGATCTGAGTTGATAAAATATATTCATTTTGATAGGATGATTTTATAGAAATCTAAAATATTTTCTGCCTGAATGTGGAGTGCAACGAGTGTGGAATGCAACTGTCCTTGCCAGCAATCTGCAGTCAGTCTCTTTGAGATGCAAGCACAGCCACAAGAAATGGTGCCTAACTTCACAAAACACTGTGATCTCCTGTGGCTCCACTGTATTCCCATCCTTGTCAGCAGACTATAGGTCTCTGTCTAGGTCCATAGCCAGGAACGAGTCTGGGTCCCTTCTACTGTCAGAATGAGAGAGCCTGTCTGTTGCAGAACTGATTATTGTTTGCTTCACAGGAACATGCCTGTTCTTTATTTACCAGTGATATGAACCCTACATATCAAACTATAAATATTTTTGGGTGAGATAGGAACAGTTTCCAAATTAAATTATGAATTACCTAATCATTATATATGCCTTGCACTTGAATGTGTGCAAAACATAGATGCAAGCTGGACAGACAGTTTGTGGACTCTGCAGGATTGGAATTCACATATTTTTCACATACAAGGTTTGAAAGAAATGAACTTCAGAAATTCTAGTTCAGCAGGTCCAAATTCTGAAAAATATTTAATCTAGGATTGTAGTGGAAACATATTGACTGAAGAGACCAGCTAATTGTTATCACTGTCATTCTTATATAAGAAGTGCCTTTGGCTGCTATGTGAAAGGAATTAGAACATAAATTCTTGACAACTTTAACACATGCTACCTGAATACCCATCTGCTTAGCTTAAGAACTAAAAAGGGGTTCATTAATATAGTATTGAATAAATTAAACATGCTGCTTTATGTGTTGAAATGTGTTACAATATTTAGCACGGCTTCCTTTTTTTCCCTTTTTAAAAACTGTATCTTAAAAAGCCGGCTGTATTTTTCATATGAAAACCAAACAGCAAATTGGATCTGCATCTAACAAAAGAAATTCATGTTTTGAAGTTTCCAAGTGGTGGCTGACCACTCGTACATACGGACTGACTAGAAATGTTGCTTAGAAACACCACGTTATCAAAGAGAACCCAACATCAGGTTGGAGTGCTTCCCAGACAGCCGGTTTGTGGCGATAATTTGCAATGGAAAATTCTAATATCTGTTCCAACAATTCTTTATTTTCTAGATCTTCTTACTTTTCCCTCTTGAGATTATTTGTCATTAGACTTCACAATTTTCTTCTAAACTCTGATTTGGAAGACAGCATAGAGGCATGTGAACTATGTTTATGGATTGGTAAGTCCTTCAGCAGGTATTAAGAAAATGTTGTTCAGCTGAGTAAAATATATGGAAAGTCCATCCTGAAGGAACTGCAGTGTAAATTAATATTTCTGACATGAGAACTGACTTAGCTAGATTTAAATGTATTATTTCCCCTGTATATATTAATAGTAACTGCTTATAGCGGACTTTTGGTTCTAAACATAATGAAATAATTAAAAAATTCTGTACAACTACAAAAATTACCTGCCTAAACCTTGCAATCACCTCCTGTGTAGAACAAGAAAGTGATTTTATATTTTCAAACAGAAGTTATCCAAATAGGGCAAATAAAGAACTGTATTTGTCATGTCCTGTGCAAACAGAAAGATTTAACAGATTCTCCTCATATTCAAAAACAATTTTGTATTGCAGTAGCCTGTGGTCTGCTCCTCTGCTCCATTCCAGGCCCCACAGCATCTGTTACTCCAACCACCACAGCTGGAGTTAGAAGGAAATGGGTCACACTGAGACATATGGAGAAAGGTATCTCCAGGCAAGTTGGGTCCTAGACTGTTTAAATTTTATACATATTTACAGCTTGAATAATAATGTTTTTGTGTCTATGTGTATATTAAATCCCAACTCTTATAGCAGGCAATTTGACCCCTTCCCCTTAGAAGAGCAGCTTCTAGTCCATATCTGAGCCCCTGCATTGACTCAGGGGGAGGAGTGCCATCTACTGAGGCTCCCTTGTGAGTTCACACTTCATCTGCTGGGGTTTCTTTCAAGATCCTCAGGGGAAGTGCCCAACCAGAGTACAGCAACTCCCTTCTCCTAAGAAGAAACATTTTTATTAAGCATACACTGTAAAATTTTAGATTTCCCTGGAAGCCCTTCTTACTGCCAAACCCAAGTTTCTTTGTGCTTACCTACTTGCACTTTTTATTGATTGATTTATTTATTTTTATTTAAAGGGAAATATGATTGATTTATTTATTTTTATTTAAAGGGAAATATGCAAAGTAGTGTCACATTAGTATGAAAGCTGGTTCCTTGATCAAATCAGGTGTTGAGTCCCAGTGGCACTTTTTCTTCCCTATCTTAAAATAAGACCGTTCTCTTCCTTGAAGTCACCATTGAATCATGTGAACAGACCTCTGCTCTCTTCTAGGCCTTCATTAGCATTTCAAGTTTGTTCTGTAGAGCTAAAAAAAGTTTAAGTTTTATAGCCAAACATGAATCCAGAGAATGGCAGAGTTCTGTACTTGGGGGTTTAACAGACTGTAGGTCCCATGTACATTACATTGTGTTTTCAAGGCCATAGAGGGCCATGCATTTCCCCATCGCTATAAGACTTCTGACAATTTTAGAGCAATAAGTGCAAACTCAAACTTTCAGGTTACTTACAATATAAATGTCCCTTGCCAGAGATATCCTGCATGTGGGAAGGTGAAAATGAGTTGTGAAAACAGAGCACAGAAAACGTAGATGACAACAGAATGTGAGTAAAATAAGTGACACAAAAAATATTAGAAAAATGCAGATCCACATTTAAGATTTCTGTATACTCTAGACTACTAAAATGAAGCTGGTACAGTCTATATCCTAGATTAAGGTATTTTAATGTTTCCAAATGTAGCAAGGGGAGATGAGTTACCTGAAGGAGAACAATCAAAAAGCCATATGTCCACACAGGGCAGGAGACCCCACATTTTCCATACAGCTCACATTTTGTCTCCAGTGTCCGAGTGCCGAGTCCCATGACCACAGAGGAAAATGAAATCTTTTAGATTTTTTATTTTCCTAATGCCACATAGGTCTTGTAACCCACTGTGGTTACCACAGCATGAGCAGTCACTGCCCTGGGACCACCTCCTGTCCTTGTGGAGCTCAGCTGTAGGGTGAAGAGCAACACCGGTATCATACAGGCACCTCTATCTGGCAGCCAGGTTGAATCTGCTCCTGTAAATGTCACAGAAAGAGCTGGAAATTGCAGTAGAGATGAGGATACTTCTTTTCTCAAATAAAATAAAGCAACTGTGGTATATCTGAGTGGAGATGATTCCATGATATAGTACTATAAGCTCACACTCTCAACCACGGTGCAGGTCAGGTTGAAACTGCAGGATTCAGGACAGCTTTACAGTCTCATGTAGTGCAGCAGTCAGGGTAATGTGGGTCTGGGATTAGCAGGTGTGCCAATCAGTGTGGCGCTGATTCTGTTTTGCTTCTCCCTGATGAAGCATGTATTCCTTCACAGTTCTGTGCTACACTGAAGGAATTTTCATCTTAGAGCAATATTAGTTCAGGCTGCTTTGTCCTGGCAGGATGTCACAATGTCTTAGGTCTTACTGAAGAGCGGCTATCCACTCAGGAAAGAAAAACCATCATACATGTTTAGAACACCATTTATCCTGCTCAGGTTCTGGTTCTTACCCGTTACCTCAAGGCATTTCCAGTGAATCTTTGAAATCAAAAATTTAAGTTAAAACAAAACCCCAGACATATAAAATAATGCACAAATGCAGAGGGGATAATTGGGATCTATGGAAATGAAGATGCCAAACAAAGATGAAGAGACAGAAAGTCAAACTGATGATAGCCTTGCTCACAAGGAGTAGTGCGTGTGGCTCAGTCCTGAGCACAGGAATGCAGCAGCTGTGGATGCAAGAGCTACAGCCCTGCACTTCCCATGGCTCTGGCCCCATCCGCTGGCATTAAATAGCTGTCTGCTGCTGCTGCAGATTGATCTGTCTCTGATGAGGTTAGGACTGCTGTCAAAAAGTAGGGCTTAGACATTTCCATTTTTTTAAAGGTTAATTATTTTTTATGCTTTTTAGTACATTGGGACACACACAAATTTTGGAGAAGTAAAGGAGCCCATTGTACAACCATCATCCACCATCATCTTATTTTTAGAAAGCCTGATTTCTTCTAAGGTCACTCTACACTTATATACACATAATCATGGAAATAAATGTACATATGCATATGTAGGGATATGTAGACACACAGAGACGTTTATATATGTGCATTTTTTGGCCTTAGTATGGTTAATGGAGGTCTTCCATTGTCTTCAGCAAGAGATGTCAAGGACTTAGAACCTATCTAATCTTTGTGTTCATTGATATTAGCCTTCCTTTTAAAAGTGAAATTCTGTGCATTCTATATATGCCCAAGTTTTGGCACACCTAAAATTTTATACCCCTAGGGCCACGTTCTAATTTAGACACGTGTTGTGTAAAATATCCTTGTACAGTCAAAGAAAAAAAAAGTGCTCGAGGAATAGCTAAGATATTTCACTACCTAGGGTGTGACATATTTAAAAAAATTGTGTTTTTTATTTTTGTGGGAAGTTAATTCCTGGCAACTTTTGCCAACCTGGGGACTTTGTGCCGTGTACAATTCTACCATTTTTTTTTACATTCATGGAATGAATGTCATTGCTAAGCCTTCTTTGCTCATAATCAGGGCAAATCTATCTTAAAACATCTATTTTTTTCCAATGTGATCAGAATATTTTTCCTGGAAGAGACTAATTTAAACAATAATGATACTTTTTCAACTAAATGATTAAAAAAATTCTCCATTTTAAAAGCATCAGTGAATGTCTTAATAGTGCAAAAACCTTCTTTTCAATATGTCAGTTCTGTTCCAAAAGTTTGTTTCTCCCTTGAGCTTACTCATGAATCATTGAAAGAACACATTATTCTCAGAATAATTAATTTCAAAACAGTATGCAAACAATTTAAGATGTAGAATAGTTTATATAGAGTAGCATCAGTGTTGAAGTATTTGAAGTGCTTCTCTGATAATTTTGGTTTTATAACACCGGCGCTGGGATAGCAGGTGGTTCTTGCAGGGAATCACCAGGTGGTGCTGTTGTACACGTCTGCCAAGCTATTTTTTTGTGTTTGAGCAAATGTTTAGTCTTGGGAAGAAATGCAAAACCCACTATACCTCATTGGAGGGAATGACAGGGGTGAAAGACCTGTTTGCTTTATGCTGCTGCAATATCCTGAAGTTTTCAGACAAAGATGCTTTCAGCCAACCATGCTTTGCTGTCATACATAGAACTCTGAAGTAGAGATGTACAGTACCTATATCCAATTCAGGCACTACTCATTCAGTGTTTGTGCATGTATGGAAGCAAATATGTAAACTCTAATATTCCCAGATTGTCCCTGATTTTTCACTTATTCACTAGGAAGCTGACCTATAAAGCCCTAAGACACTATGGCTTAGAAGAGGGAAACATCAGTATCTCGGTGAGATAGTGGTGGCTTTCTTAACTTGAATGCTCTTTTGTAAACATACTCCAAGTGAACACGGACAATACACATTAACAAGGCATATATGTCTTTTCTCTAAATGGATATCAAATTCTGCACATAGGACATGGCAGGCATGTCCAGGTGCCCTTTTTTTCCCAGACGAGGTGCTGGGGAGGGAGCTGGAGCCCCAGCTCCAGTTCAGGCACTGGCTTGTGTAGTTACAGGAACCACATATAGAAGAAGATTGCAAAAATGACTCAGAGCTGAATGGTTGGACTGATTGAGAGTAGTGGTGCTTAGGAACGTGGTTACTGGAGGGCTTGTCAGTGTTAGGTTTACAGTTGGACTTAATGAACTTCAAGATTTTTTCCAACATAAATGATTCTATGATTCTATGAAAATTTCATCCTACTTCAGTCTTCCTGAAACTGCATGTTTGTTTGCTCTGCAATGGCCTTGTAAAATATATATCACATTTACATTAAAATGGATTATTTACTGTAATGCTTGGTTACCTGTTTGGCCCAAATGAGCAAATTTCGTATTGTGGACTTGTCAAAGACCATGTTGGACAAGTTTAGTTCCATATGATAATATTATTGGTTGTAATCCTATCTGTGGGACATGGAAGAATTTTAAATTTGTGAGTAGAAGGTCTGAAAAGCAAGAAAATACCATTTTTAAGGTATTTACAAAATTTTAATTCACTTGTTTTCTGTATGTTAATTAAGACAGTTGACTAGAAAACAATTACCTATCTCTTACAAAGTTTCATATTTTCAAACAGAAGTTTTGAATCTAGTGTTCAAACATGCCCCAATTACAGAATATTGTAGAAGATGTGTTTACCATTGAAACATGCCTTTTTATGAGGAAATTTTTTTTCAAATTGATATGGTACAATAGTATGATAGAAAAGCTTGAGAAGTGGGCCCATGAAACATCATGAACTTCAACAAGTCCCACTGTAAGGTACTGCACCTGGTTTGGTGCAATCCTAGCCATGAGTCCAGACTGGGAAGAGTTGCCCAGAGATGTTGTGGCTGCCCCATCCCTGCAAATGTTCAAGGCCAGGTTGGACAGGGCCCTAAGCAAGTTGGTCTAGTGAAAGGTGTCCCTGCCTATGGAAGGGGGGATGAAATGAGAAGATTTTTCCAACCCAAGCATTTATCTGGTTCTATGATTCTACAACCCTATTTAATTACAGAGTATTTGTATCTTCTATTTTAAAAATATTGCTGTTTATTTAAAAAAGTATAAACTAAAAAAAATTTATTTTGCTTCAGCATCACATTTTTTAGTGCATCAGATAGGTTATGCACTTGCTTGAAATGTATTTGTTAAAGAGCATTCACTAAACAACCTAATCTTGTAAGAGAGCATGGACAAAGAGCCAAGGAGTTGCAGCAAAGACGAACAACTTTCTGGCTCAAGAGGTGCAAAGTAATGCAATTTTACTCAGTGATTACTGTTCTCCACAGAGTTCTTTTGTGCCTAAGCAAGCATTGTTTAAACCTAGTTTTGCTCTTGTCCATTCTTGTATAGGTCATTCTTGGCCCTTCTTATATATTGGGAGCTTAACATAGGATGCTGTTACAGGTTTACAGGAATGTTGACTGCCCACAGACACAACTAATTTTTGCTGCATTTGAATACATAAAGATCTCTAAAACATTTGTTATTCTGAGACATCTGGTTCTATACGTCTTAAACTAGATTCTTCAACTGACAAACTCTCCTGAATTTAAAATTTTAGCTTTAATATGTTATTAACTCTTAAGTTATAAAGTAATATTATTATTGTTATTTTTTTTTTTTTTTAATACTCTCATGGTGTCGGGCAGATATAATCACTCATGTTTGAGAATAATTCCGTTACTCTGGTGACAGGATGGCCCTAATGCTCAGAAAGAAGTTAATAATCCTATACCAAGCACACAACTTTATGCCATCACATACTGAGTGAAGAAGGCAAGGAGAATGAGTCAAGGTCCCATGCAAAAATAGAAGGTGGTGCAGTTACAAAATCTTGTACTGTCTCATGATATATATTCCCAAAGGGAGGATGAATTAAGTTTTCATGAACAATTCTAATTCTGCCATTTGCTATATTTTGAGTTGTAGGTCGTGTCTTTGTGTCTTTTATATATATTTGAATATATACATTAAAGAAATTTAATTCTGAGACTACATTACAGTGTACGTGTGTGCTCAGCCAGATGTGTGTCCATTTATATTACATAATGCAATGTAGATTCAGAATTACATGGAAAATCTAAATGAAAACATCCCAAGAACAGTACTGCTTTAATTATTTTATCTAAAATCTGATTTCCTAACAGAAGTTTTCTGATCAAAGAATGTTTCTAGGAGAAAGAGGTATCAGTCTCTGCATGAAAAATATAAAAAAAAAAAAAATCATTGTGCTAAGGGAGGAAAGGCCCATCCCTCTTTGCAGAGAGGAGGAAAAAAGCTCAGCTGTTAGAGATCCTGAGATTTCCAGCTTATTGGAGCAAAGAAAAAAAGGTTTCAGACATGACTCCCCTCTCAACACACCTTATTAATTTTTTTTCCAGATGCTTGTAATGGAGAGGAAAAATGAAGAGAGGAAAGATGTAGTTATCTAGCTCAGAGAAATGTGGCTAGCTGGTTCCAGATTTTTCTCATTTCTGCCCTTTCACTCTGATAACCCTTGCACATTGATTTGTATTTCACACAATGCTTGTAGACCTGTAATAATGATATGCACGTTGTGCAGCTGCCTGAGTTTTTTTGTGTGAGATGCCTTTTTTGTCCTGCACAAAGAGAACTCTTTTAAACAAATATATTTTTTTAAAGTTTTCAAGTTTTGAAGCCACATTCTTATTGGTAACAATTTGGACAGAGACCAGCAACTTGAATGAATGCTTAAAATTTCTTGCCTGTTATTGCTATTGTTATGCAAGACCACATTTCCAGAGGTTGGCATTTATTAGTCAAAATATTAAGGACTACATTGTGTTATCAGGAGCAACTTTAATCTGTTATTGTGGCAGGCTTGGAAGGTACTACTATTTAGAGAGACAGTTGTGAGGTGATGCATCTGTGCCCTTCTAGTAGTAGTAATCGATTGTGGGCCTTTATATAAATTGGTAACTATACACATATGCTTAGCTATTCTGGCATGCAGGTGAAAAATGGATTCATTGCTTGTCTGTATGCTCCACAAAGGGAATATGGAGCGTAGTCATGTCACAAAACACTCTGCATCTGGAGTTAAGGCAATAGCTGCTCACAAAGGGGTGCAAGTCACATAATAGGCTACTTTTCAGTAATTACTCTTGAGTTATTTAGGCCCCAAGTGCATATAAAATGAATTAAAGGAAATAAATTTGAGTTGAAGGTATTATATGCCTCTACTCTTAATTTCTGTGGAAACCTTTAAAAAATCCCAGCACCCTGCTGTTTTGGAGAAACAAACCTAACAGCACCGAGCTAATATACATGAACCAGAAAGAAAGATTGGCTGGTTTCAGTTCAGTTACAGGCTGAAAGCTCTGTAAAAAGTGGATGAAAATAGACCCCAAAAGAACATAACTGAGAAACATGGAACATTCAAAAATGCTTTCTTGTTGTGGCTTTAATAGGTGGGATTGTTCTCTATTTTTTTAGGAAGTCTTGACTTTTATTTTTCTCTAAAAAGTACCAGATCCAAAGAACTAAGTGTCTATGTCTAAAACTTTTTTGTATACTAGCTTGCTTCTTACACACAATCTGTCTTGAGCCTATGCTTTTCATTTAGATTATGCACCTTTAAAACAAGGACTTTGGTTTTTAACCATTTGTAAAGTGTTCAGTAGGTATTCCACATTTCAAAAAAGCTTTTGTAAACAGTATTTGCCTACTGCAGTTAAGTGTCACACAGACATAACAATATGCTTCCAGATGAGTGATTATAAAATTACAGCTAGAGTTTCATCCTATGGCCCATTTTATGTCTGAAACACACGTATCTAACACCATCACTGCAAGGACAACACAAGAAAGTGCTACCTGACTGGTGAAAGTGAACAGGCACAATCCCAGAAGCGTGGCTTTGCTGCATGTCTGTGTGCGTGCCCCAGTGTGCAAGCCTGCTCCCCATGATACTTTGGACATCACACCTGAGACTTACTGAATCACAGCA
The DNA here is from genome assembly GCA_013400175.1 of Phainopepla nitens. Taxonomy (NCBI): domain Eukaryota; kingdom Metazoa; phylum Chordata; class Aves; order Passeriformes; family Bombycillidae; genus Phainopepla; species Phainopepla nitens. The sequence continues at coordinate 991,790 of VXBQ01015435.1, forward strand.
GATTTCGTAGGGGCTGGAAATCAAGTTAGGTTTTTTTTTCCTTCTCCTTTTTTTCCTTCTCTCTTGCTGCCAGTGGTGAAGACGCAGAGGTACATACGCCAGCAGGTATAGCCCTTTTCTAGGATCTCACAAAAATGGTCTCAGGAATGTTTAGAGAAAGGAGGCCTTGTCCTTCCCCATAGATCATGTCTACACTGAAGCAAACTTTGTCTTGTCCTACATATATTTCTGTTTATGTCTCTGTGCTTCTTCCCTATACCCTTTTCCTGTCAGAAAACTATGTTTACTTCTGATATGTGTATTTCCACTTTAAAGGCTATTTTTTTCATGAAGCTATATTAAGTGAGCAGAAATGGATGAAACCTATAATTTTTGATGAATGCCTTTTCAGGTGAATATCTCATGTTATCATTTTCTCCTTTGCTCTTTCCCTGCATTTCTTCAGTCTTTTTCTATTCATGAATTATATTTGTCCTGTACTGTCAAACACAAGACTACACAGATTTTCTAGGGATGAATTTTAGCTTTATTCAACTGTACAGTGAGCACTGGATTCTTACACATGCAATAAAAAATTGCATTATGATAAAAAATCTATGGCATTTGTTCTCACTAGGGCCATCATTTGTACGAATATGAACTTTTTTGAATGTTGGTATGTACAGCATACCAGTGAGAGCATGGAGTGAGAACTCAGGTTGTCTCTTGCATACTGCCATTTGCTGTGGTCCTGATGTTGGAAATGCTGGCTCACTCTCTGGCCAGCTGCAGTGGGAGGGGAGGGTCCTTTTCTCTCTTACATTTTTCATTTCTCCTGCAGAGATTCCTACCTGAAGGAAAATTCTTTATTTAGGCTGCTGTGGTGGTTAGCCAATTTGTGAAGAGAAGCAAGAAAACTTTTGTTTCTTCAAGGCCTAGTAAAGATTTTTCTGAGGAACGCTGAAAACAATTGTGTTAGTCTGAACTTTTGTAAATGTTACTTAACAGTACTCCTATGAAGTACTCCACTCTCTCCCTTTTTCTATGTAAGTGGTACGTTGTGGTACCTAAGTGATTATATTTTTGGATAGCAGTTCCATGCCCACATTTAGCTCTCCAAAAAGACCATCCAATATGAAAGTTAATAAAAATTATCACTGTATTTTATCCAGTCAGGTGTACCTTGCAGGGCAATCATTAGACATGCAACCCATGTAAATCAACTAATATTTAGCCTGTGCTGGTTTTGGAGAGGGTCTGCATGGGCTTTTCTGATCTGTATTCCCTTGGAGCCCTGGAGATCAGTGTTCAGAGACACCTGTGTGGGTCTGCATGGAGTTGGATGAGGTCCAGGTCTGGAAAGGCTTACATATTTAGATTTAATACTACCTTTTCCACAGCTGATAGCAGTAGTGATTTAGATAAATACAAGGCTCTGACACCTGTGGAGCTGGGGAGCCCCATGAGGCACTGAAATAGCAGGTTTTTTAAGTGAAGCTCCAGAATCAAGAAGTGGGAAACGCTGCTTTCCATGATGTAATGCATAACAACTGCAAGTCATTATCCATTTACAGTGTTTCTCTGTACAGTATTGTGATTTCACAGTATATGCTAGAAAGCTAGGGTTAGGAAAATAATAACAATGAAATAACTTTGATTTGATCGGGACAAATCTAAAGGCAAATCTTATGATTATAAAAAAAGGAGTTTCAAAGATTATAGTTAATAGTTTTATTTGAATTAGAATCTCCTATGATTTTGTGCAGAGGTGTTTATATACATTAAATACGATTGATGGCTGATGTTCAACATTATAAAAGGAGAACGGGCTAGTTTCCGAGAGCTCTTTTAAATAGAAATACAAAATTTAGCACTAAAGAATTGATGGATTTCCACACTGGGGGCATCGTGCTCTTGATTGCTGCGTATCCAGGCAGAGCATTCCATGCTGTTGGTAAGACCTTTGCCTTAAAACTTCCATGGCAAGTCTCTCACTCTTTTTCCAAATAGAAAAATGGCAGATTCCTGGTCTGGCCTGTGACTAAGGATGTCTTTGTTTCTCGGAACAAACTGACAATTCCCTATGAATAATTATATATGAAGCTTCTGTTTCCTAGTGAATTACCAGCTTCAGCATACAAAACTGGTTACCAGGACACAGTTATCCATGCTGTTAAATCGTTAGGCTGATCACAGGCATGGATTTTGCCTGAGCAAACTGCCATTCTCCCAGATAATTTCCAGATAGGAATGCAGAATTGACTTCATCCAGAAAGCATTTTAGATGCACCTTGCTTTGGAGGGTAAGAGAGCCAAATACGGACACAGACCATTACAAATTTGTCATCCTCCGTGCTCAAAGGTCCCAAGCATGTTTGATTTTGCAGAGATTTCAGCTGAGCTAACAAGAAGAACTTGTCTCCTGTGTTGAAGCTGAAGTTGGATGTCTTAATGCAGCTTGATGCGCCTAAGAGATCACATCTCCTGATATGCAACTTATGCTATGGCTTTAAATTCAAAGAAAAGCATGACCAACAACTTCACTGCACATAGAGTCAGAGCTAGAAGTGTCTGAAGTAACATCAACCCTAAATGATAAATCTACCTTACTTAGTATCCCAAACTGTGAGGCTATATAGTGGTGTTTATACTGGACTAAACTCAGAAGTCCTTTTTTGGGGGAGATATTCCAGGCTTTTTTTTCATCTAGTATCATAGATATGTCCTTATTCATGTTTCAACCCTTCCTCATGTCTCTTACGAAAGACTGTTTCTGCACTGTTCATGATCAAGGAGTTACTGGCACACGCTGGTTCAATAGGAAGATGCCACTTTCTAGAGTGCAGTTGCAAGAGACTTTTATGTCTGTTACATGAATGACACCATATACAAGAAGTCATGGTAGTACCCCTTCTGATGTGATTTTTTTTAATCAACTGTACCCTATAATTTATTACAACTAAAAAATTTATGAGTCTGGCATACTCACTCTGATCCCTTCGAAGAACAAGTTGTCATTTGCCTGATGCTGTCAGGACACCCTTGAACAAAAAACTGCCTACAGAAACATGCAAAATTTGGGCAGAGGGTAAAAAAGGCAATGGAGCTGGAGTCAGACCTGAATGTTTTGTTTGTTTTACCCTACATAATATGCAAATTAAAATCTAAAGTCCAAATGCCTCTATAGTTTGTCAGAGTATGAAATGGGTCCTGAACTCTGCTGTTCAGACATATCTCTAGTTAAGAACACAATTTATTCAGGGAATGCTGTGTATGAAATCACTCTTGGTATATGAAACAAAAATCAGAGGAAAATAATATTATTTTAAATACAAACCAAGTAAGAAATAAATTTTTCCTGACCTTTTTCTATTAAGGAGCTCAAACTTGATTAATTCTTGGCCTGGATGTTCCCTTACCTCTAGCAATTACAAGCCTCTATTACAGTGATTATTTTATAAAAGCTAATAAACACTATCTGGAGTTAATATTTGCTCCCGAGGAAAGTTTGCCAAGAGCTTAGAAGAAGTTTACAGAAGATTTTGCCCATTAGGTTTGTGTACAACATTTGAAATGCCAAAATCCTTTTAGCATCATTAATCACAAAAATGCAATGTAAAAACAGTTGTACCTAATAAAGCTGTAATCTGATACAAAAATAGGCAAACCCTCAGGAATTTAACACAATAGGCCAAACATTGTCCATTCCAAATGAGTTCCAGTAGTACCATTATTGATTCGGCTTTGAATAGCCTTCTGCTCTTTCAAAACAAATATATATAGATAAAATAGAATTTTATTTTCTGCTATACAGATGCATGTGTTATTAATAATTTCTTTCACAAAGGATTTTGGCTAATGCAGTCCAGGAAAGTTCTTTTGACCAGCTTGCCACAACTTCTTGCTTGTTTGCTAAGCTTACATCTTTCCCTGTCCTTATGAACTCATTGGGGTTCCCCCTGTCCCTGACTCATGAGTTGCTCATGTTTAGGGTTCACCAGGGGCTGAGTCTGTCTGACCATGGGGAAAAAGAACCATCTCTCCCAGTTTCTGACCATGGTACAGAGCAAGTACTGGGGAACTGACCATTGCAATGACATAGCAGTGCCAGAACAGGGAGCTGGGGCAGTGGAGCAAAGGAGCGGGAGCAGATGTATTGCCTTCCTGCAGCTGGATCTGTTGCTCCCAAAAACCTGGAGCTCCAAATGTCAGAGGAAGAGTGACATTTTAGACAGCAAGGCATCGCTCCCTTGCCTCCCACTGTATTCGACTATTCTATGGTCACCTCAGCTTAACTGAATAGTTATTGCCTGCAATGATCTTTTATTATTCCGTATCCTATTTTTCAGTTTTATGTGGACTTGCCTATTAAATAAGCACAATTAGCCTAGCAATTGGTTAAGCTCTCCAGAAAAAAAATTGTAGAGACATTTAGAAAATGTAAACAAAACATCAGTTTCTATTGTAGAATACATGCATAATTAGACATGTTCTTATTTGTTTAATCCCCCTCATCTTAAGCTATGTCTCAACAGACCACTGTTCTTGTGGTCTGTTGACATCTGAATGCTGAGCTTTTTCAGGATCTAGGTTTAAAGTTAGTGTGATGGGTTTCCCTTATAAATTCATCCTTCACTTTCAAGATGATGTCTGTCTGCCCTTTTCTTCCTCCTTCTCTCTTGCTTTTAAAATTAAACTTCCTTGATAAAGAACAATGTACTTCGATAACTCACCTTTTTTTTTTTCTTCTTAGCCAATGGCAACATAATTTTGACAGTTTATAAGCCGAGCTTAATTTTCAAGAGTTATTTTGTCTTGGCTATCTTTCTCAGATTCTGACTCTCCCCATTCACCTTCTCCAGGTCTTCAGCTGAAGCCTTAATTAACTAATTTTTTTTCTTGTGAGGATAGTTTAAAAACTATCTAAATGAAATCCATGAATTAGATATTATAATTTTTTTTTTGCCATACTACTGTTTTTCCCACAGTTCAGATATTCGAGACCACATGCATCACATTAACAATGTGGATGATGCACTGCTAACAACGTGCATTGTCCAAGCTAATTCCTTCCATGCCTTTTTTTCTATCTTAAGGATTTTCTGTCATTTTAAAAGTCATGGGAAGACTGCATCCCTTTCCTTCTGATACTGAAAAGAACTTGGGAGCTCCATTGCCTGGTTCTTGCAGAGGAACTAAGTGAAAACATCTTGTTTAGCCGAGAAGACTGATAAAGGCAGCTACAACTCTCATCCTCATTCTCCCTTTTTACAGTCACAGTAGAAGATACTCACTCTGGGGAGATTTATGGCTCTCCTCTCCTGATAAACATGAGAAACTTAATGCATGGGAAAATGGGACTTGATGATAGCTTGACACTTTCACACCTTGAGACTCAAACTCGGATCTGTTAGAGGCGCATGCTATGAATATGCCGATGAAGCATAACCCACACACACACAACCCTAGTTAAGAGGCTTTGTGTTTGTCTACTACAAGTTATTCTTTCATCCAACCCGCACTGAATTGCATCAAAGAGTTCTATTACAAGGTTCTGACCATATCATAGGGACAACACGGAGCAGATGATTTGACACTTGAGAATATGACAACACCTAAAACCTCCTGCCATATTGCTGGCCCCGAGACGGCACTTATAGTACTGACACTTGCATCTCACACAGACTACCAGAATTTCAGGCTTAATAGTGACATGTCTTCATTTGCAGCTTTGAGGTTATAATGAAATCTTTAGCCCACCTGACGTACACACAGTTAGCTGTATTACTTGTTCAGCTAGAAAGGCTATCCAGCAGTCACCAGTAATTGATGCTTGCCAGCAGTTATTTAAATTCAACTGTCAGACAAAATCAAAAGTAATTGATAGAAAGCTGCTTCATTATAATTCCTCCATTTCTATCATTTAACATTCTTATGTGGAGTTGGATTTTGGTCTGGAACAGTGCAGTAATGTGAGTTGATAGCAAGCTGGGAATGAGCCAGAAAGTGAATGCTTAACCCAGAACCAGCACCTCTGGGAGCAAAGACTTCAAGAATCAGATGTTTTGCATTTGCATTGCTTCCAGCTATATACTGGAGGATGGAGAGAGATGATGGAAACCATCAATAAGATCAATTTTAATTTCTTCTTTAACATTTCTCTTTCCACACTTTATCCAATTGGGAATTTCAAGCAAAATCTAGGACTGTGTTCTTAGCCTCACAAGCTGCAGACTCAAAAGTTAATGAAATGAAGCTCTAATTTTAGAAATATTGGTTCATTTGGAATCTGTTTGACAGGGACAATGATGCTAGGAAACTACGACTGGAACAAACCTGAAACAGACAGCAATGATGCTTTTAGTTTTCTGCGTGTGTGACTTGAGATTTCAGGGCTGCCAAATTTCACGCATTCCCACAGCTTAACAGTCACACATTGAGCCAGGCTTCAGGGATTGATCATGTTGATCATCAGGAGATTGCCTTGTTCTTGCCCAGTTTCGTCTGAGATACAGTTTCTGTCATATTTTTAATAGCATCAGTCCCTTGGGACACCATTTTCTCTGAGATTTTGCTGTCCACATTGTAGGCAAGAAACAACTTGTAACCTCTCTTAGGCATATTTCTTTTCCCCGCTCTGTATTTTAAACCATAAATCTTTTGATGATGAAAAAAACAAGCTTGCTTTTAGTGCATAAAAACATCATAGAGAAACAGTACTCTTGTTTAAATAATACTTTTCTCCATTTGAGTCCCTTGATCTGTGCAGTTCTGCAGATGAAGAAATACTGCATGGTTTGTTATTTATATTGTTGTGGCACCTAAGAGTGACAGTTCTTTACTCCATTATGCTTCATTTAATGGAGAGAACAGTAAGATGTCTTTCTCTAAGAGCTTGATTGAGAAGCCTGGAGAAATGAGAATAACATGCTGATTGGAGAAAGAAGGGAATGTCACAACTTACTCAATGCTTAACTACTGTTTAGACTTTGGTTTCAAGGCATTTAATGAAGTAATTTTTTGATGTTTACTGGGAAACCCTTTCAACAGAAGTTAAACAGACGTGCAAATCAGGCATCAGAACACTTTCATAATTCCATCATTAAGATTCAGATTGTTTGTCTAACATGATTATAAGAACCACTTAATGCTTTCTGAAATCCATGGTATAGCAATGAAGAAACAAATTTAGAGGTGGTGCAGCTGAATGTAAGAGAGTATTTTCATCGCACACTTGTATCTCTGCGCCTCACACTGTATAGTCAACTGACAAAGGGGGAGGTGCTCTGGGGGGCAAAGCACCCGTGTTGAATGTGTATAACCAACTTGAAGCAGAAAGCATGAATAACTCTTGTAAGAACTCATACTAAAGGATATTGATAAATACTGAAATTTTCCACACATTTCTCTCTCAAATCCTTCTAGGAATATCTCACTAGAATATTTATAATATGTTCACGGGTCTAAAAATAAAGCCGTTTCTAAACCAAACTAGACTACTTAGTTTACCTGGAATATACACATTAAAGTGATTCCACATGATTTAGCAAAGATCTCAGCAAATATGTTGCACTCAGTGCTTCTGTTCGTAGCTATTTTTTAGGTTGTATCTAGGGGCATGCTTTCTGCTGTCTTCTTTCAGACAACTATTTTGGCTGATTTAAATGTGAGAATGGGAAAAAAAAAAACCACTATAAAAGTTCCTACAAATAAAACCTTTTTTTTAAAAATGAGGTGTCATGTATAGTTTAATTTAATCTTTGTGTGGTTTTCTTTGGCATGTTGCTCACACTTGGGATTCATATGGTGTATCACAGCAGTTCAGTTTACAAACCCACTTGTTGCTCTACAAATGGTTATAAAAATTCCAAGAAAATGCTGCAAAAGAGCAAGTTTGCAATCTTGAGAGAAGTAAGTGACAAATATGTTCTTCAGAAGAGATAAAGTTGAATTTCTGGAGCACATATACTGTGAAGAGACCTTAGACAGCAATTTTGGTAAATAATAGATTGTCTTTTTTCCTTCCTCCAATACTTTCTCGTTTCACTTCTCTGTCTTTTGTTGCCCACCAGCAGAAATATCAGGTCACAGTTCATGCATAAGAAAGATGTCACATATCTGAAATTCATATGTATGCTGTCAGCTCCATTTTCCAAGAGCTGGATAATCATATTGCATTGGAGACATGAGGGCTTGTTTTCATGAGGGTTTTCGAGCCATACCCCCTGAAATGTATGGCCTTTTGTATATGAAAAAGGCAGTTTACACAGTTGTGTAGTAAAGACCATATTTTCTTACATTTAGGAACAAAGACATGTCAGGCTTTATTGAGCACATCACTAACTATATAACTAGCATTAAACACTCTATTTGCAACTGTTGCTGTGTATTTTGTGTGTGATTATCACCCCTAGATCTGCATCCTATAAAAAGATATTTCTGTTTGCTTAATTAAAAAGCTCTTTATGAACAGGCTCATCTGTAAATAGCTTGGTGCAGCTGAAATAGAAATATAATTATAATGAAGGCAGATGTTTCTGAGATACTTCTCATGAAACTTGTTCTGAATATACAAAGGAGGAAGGCTCTTCTAGCTGTTGGAGTGTTGGCCAAATGTGGTCTAATCATCCAAATGTGAAGAGGGGTTCACTTTGAGGGAAAAATCTGAATAATAATAATAATAATAATGACAACAGCAGTACTACCAACACTGCTAACAACAATATGAATAATATTTCCAAACCCATATACAACTGCCCTGTCCTTTGGTAAACATATTTCTTCCTGAATCCTGAAGGGGCAAAGAAATAACTGATGTAATTTATTCTCTGTAAACTAGTTGCCAGAAAATGCTGGACTTTTATTCTACAATACTTTGTTAGATTGATGAAACTCTCATGGAGCCATGAAGTTCAGGGTCATTTGTATACAAATATAGCACTTCTGTCTGCCTCGTTGTCTCTGCATGTGCTCTTAAGTTGTTTAAATCCCATCAGTGAAATAATGAGACTTTTTAAAAATTATTATTTTTACATCCAAGGACTTATAAAATTACTGAATCCTATTTCCCATGGAAATTCTATTTCCAAGTCTTTAGAAAATCTCACCTTTCAGTCAAACTACAATATTTCTTCCCCCTTCCTCCCTCCCTTCACTAACCATAAATACTTGTGCTATGACAGCTGGCTGAAAGCTGTTGATCCAAGCCTGCAGTCCTCACTTCAGTGGAGTTGCCGTCCTGATCAGCTCTCATTTGTCCCTTCTTTAGTGACTCACCAGCAGAGCCAGCCGCTGTCCCAGTGATCTTATGATAAGGATGCTGAGACAACTACAGCCATCTGGCAAGCTTGTGAGTTGGAATCAGCCAGTTTAGTCCAGATGAACTGCTACAAACTAAGTTATGCTGTGGAATAGCACCTTCCAGCCCAGGACAGTCTTGTTTTGCTCACAGCATGTACACGGGAGTCACTGGCTAGCACTGCCACTCTGCCCATCTTCCTTTTCCTCATCACAGACTGCACGACTGAACAATGAGGTGTGGAACTGGGCTGCCTTAAAATAGGAGAGGCAAGTGTGAAACTGAAAACACTTAAGGATGATTTGAACTGAACAAGTAGCATTCCTAATATCTCTGTTGTGGATATTTTTCAAACATAAACATAGGCCTCCGACTAAAGTTTACAGAAGAGAAACATGAGTGTTTGTACCATGAGACATCAGGGATTTTATCCAAAAGAAAGCAGTGATTTTAAAGGGTTGTGGATCAAGTTTTGAATGTAACTTTGGGTAGCCTGTAGTAATTCCTTTTACTCCGTCACTTGGATGGCAAACTTAAGGTAGCCTCAGCAGGATGAACAGATTTGGAGAATATATCTCCTTTGCAGGAAATATATCCTTAAGCATAACAGATCAGAATCCAGTTCAGAGCACCTCGTCTTGAGATGTAATATCTATACTTCCTACTCTCATTTGTGAACAACATTACCGTGTCAATGTCAACTACACCTACCGTGCCAGGACCTGGCTGGTGTGGTTCTCTTTGAATGGTCCATTGCCACTGCTCTGCTTTTGGGAGAAACTTTCACTAATGAATATATCAAGCATACTTCAGTTTAAGAACACATCACAGTTTTCATTTCAAAGGCTGGATGCCAGGTCGCTCCTCTGCAAAATATACCCTGGGGAGAGATTTCCTTGCCTGGTTGGATAATTCTGCTCTCTTTTTGTGATGTTCTTAATGCAGAAACAACAAAATATCAGGTCTTTCCGCGTAAGTGCATCACTTCCATTAACAATAAAAAAGATTACATATGTGCTGAGGATGAGAATGAACCTCTCAGATTGTACATACTTGTGCCTGAGGCCAGGCTTTGGGGCCTAACAAATCAGCCTGGCTTTCTGGTCTCTTATGACCCCAAGGGATTCGGTGTAACTAGTCTACACATATGGGATAGAAAAAGACAGAAATGAAAGGTGTTGCATTTATCTAGAAAAGAAGTGTTCAGCAGTAACTCAAATGTAGGCATTGAGATTAAAATTAATGGAGCACCTGATGCTACAAAACACATTCTATTAATGAAATGAACAATTATTTTCAGTTTTATGCAGAACAAATGCATTAAGAAAGGTGATGACAAATATTTGTACATCAGGAATTATACATGCTGTGATAGGAAGAAAATTACCCAATTGTTTCCTTTATGAATGGGAAACTAAGACATAAAGATATGATTTACTAGAGATTTCTCTTTTTCTCTCTTATGCACACAAAAGAGAATGGGTCATTTTTTGATTACTGTGCAAATATTAATTTTTCTGCATTTGTTCCAAATTTATGAACTGCGCTTGTCCTCAGACTCCCATGTATATAAAAATACCATCCACAAGACTTTTGCTAATAGAAACTGTCAAGTTTCAGGCAGACATTTAACCTACCAGCTGTGAGTGTGCATCTTCTTTGCATCTCAACCCTCACCATTTTCCTGCTCTTCATTGTCCTTGTCAGACATTTTCTTCTGACAACTTCTGGAAATTTCATCTTTATACAATGAAGATGTAAAAAAGCTATTCTGGCTACTAACTAAAACCTTCTAATGACTAAGCCTTGTCCTTATTAGGGAATAAGATAGAGAGCATTCAATTTGAATTTGGCACAGAGGAAAAGTATCTGAAAGTCTCTTTCCCTTAAAAAGAAACGTTTCCTGTTTTTCACATTTCCATATAATTGCCTCTCTAAATTGACACTGAGGCATTCTGTCTTTATTAGCTTGTTCACTATGTTATATCATTAATATAATTTGTTTTAGAATAGCTTGTTAGTGAAAAAACATGCAAACAGAAAAAACCCTGCTAAAGTTATCTTGTACTTTTTCTACAAATTCAGAATTATAGGGCAACAAAATAATTTGTCAATTTTGAAGAAAACCTAAATGTATCTGACTTAAAATATTTTGCTGTCATTTATGTTTTCCAGTTTCCTTTTTTTTGCTTTTTTTGCCTTTGTTGTACTGATGACTGCATAGAAATGGAAGCATTTCAGAAGTGTCTGTCATGAGATTAACAGCCCAGTTTTGAAAATGTGTGAAATTAGGAAATACAATTACTCTTAGCAATTCAGAGATAAATTTATTCTTATTTCTTCCCAGTATGTACAGAGGGGCATGAAGGCATGAGTTTTGGATTACATTGTCTTATTTAAAAGAAGAAATAAATGGTCTTTTGCCACTTATAGAGACTGCTGTGCAGCATCATTAGCAAATCTGTGCTTTTAAAAATCTAAAGAAAAGCAAGAATCTCTTCAAAATGTTGAAAGGCTACACTGCTACATTTCCTCTGTATCACAGAAAATCAGTTTTTCAGATCTATAAGTTCCTCATTTCTAGAACTACTCAAAGTGATGATTATCTCAGGCATAAGTTTCTCAGTTGATTCCATGTAGCCAAATCTATGATCTCTATAAAGTCTAGAGGACAGCATAGACATGCTTGTAAGACTATGCACTGATCCATTATTCCTTCAGCTGAACTGGGGCTCCTGATACCTGTAGCTACTATTGTGGCTCATACATTGCACCCACACCTCATCCCATCCCCAGCTGGGAATACCATAGCTGGTACTGGTGTTTACTTAACCAATGTGTGGTTAAGGGTCATAAAATGGATGTGGAATGAGAAGAAACATGGTAGGACAGCTAACAGAATTATCAAAGCACCTTTAACAGTGCATATGGGACAACAGGGAAATTGTGCATAGAGGTGGAGTAGCCCCACTACTGAAAAGCTGAAGACATTATTATGTTGGCTGCTATTTACCTTGGGTATGGCTGACTTAGATATTGAAACACACATCCTTTCTCCATATACTCAATATAGATTATTTGAGTTAGAGGAGTGGTGATCTGAGTTACATGTTTTGTCCTGTTTTGTTTTTTCCCCTCTCCTTCTAAATTAATAATTGAATATTTTAGAAGAAGACCATAACAACTGGTATGTAAAGAACTCTTTAGCAATTTTGGAGAAAACTATTCAAGTGAAATAGTATCAAACTGTGACTTGTGATCCTTCTAATGTATATTTAAGAGATACCAGAATCATGTAAACAATGAGCTTATTCCCCTGAAGTATTTAATAGTTTTGTTTGAGAAACCAGTGATTTTTTTCTTGACTTGTAATAATCTGTACACAAAAAAAATTATGTATTGTGATATCAAGTTGTGAGGACCTCTGAATTCCCTTTATACTGGTGTTTATTTGCACCAATTTTACAATGTTGAAGTTGAGAAGATTTTGACTATGCTGTTAGAATGGGATGAAGATGTCTGAGGCCTAGGTTTGGTGGTCAGCTCTTAAGTAAAGTAAAAGGAGCTTCAGTTTTCTGTGCAGTTTCATTTCAGTTACCATACATAAAGTAAATTTTAAGGATATTGATTGCATTATACTATGCTCATTATTAATTTTCATTTATTTATGCATGGAGCTTATATAATCTTTTAATAACAACATTTTATATTGGCTATATAACATACAATTAATATAATATTGATATTGTGTTATTCAAAATAGTATTATAGCATGTAATTTTATAATATTCCAGGTGCTGATAAATCTACATTAAGTCAGGTTTTTTACCACTGTAAATCTACTGCAGCAGGAATTTTTTTTCTGAGATCTGGCTGAAAAGTTATATCCTGTAAAGAATCTGTGAGCTTTAATAGTAAATTTTTGCACTTGTAGGACACTTCAAGGAGATAGGATCCGGACCACAGCCTTCTGTGGTAATGGGGAGAGCAGCTGGGAAGGGGACAAATCAAAGAGGTTTTACAGTGTGGGATCAGGAGGATTGCAACAGCTGGGAGGGTCAGGCAGGTTATGACATTTGGGGGAACTGTTGGGTAGGGAGCTCTTCGGTGAGCAAGGATGAGAGTTATGGCAGCTGGAACTGAGTTGGTGTTGAGACTTATGATCAGGAGGAACTGGGAACTGTATAGCATCTGGAAGCTGATCAGGCAAGGGGCTCATATTATCCGGGGGATCAGGAAGTACACAACAGCTGGGAAGGGTCAAACAAATACCCAACACACATGGAATTGAACAGCAGGGCCTGGTGCCACATACGGCTTCTTACATTCCTTTTTTATGTATTGCCGCTCTCTACTTTTCTGTAAATTTCTCTTAACTCATGTTCAAAATGTGTCTTTGTGGAAAAATACAGAGGAAAAAGAAATAATATGAAATTCTACTGAGAAAAAGATGTGGATAGCCCTTCTCAAACAAAAGGTGTCCAGCCAAAGCCCATGTAATTCTAACTATTGGCTAGTACAATATTTTTCTCCAACCCTCTTGCACCCACTACCCTACCATGTGAAGATTTTTTTTTGAACCTCTTTTCCAGGAGCTCAATTAGCCAGAGGAGTTTAACTTCTTCCTCCAGTGGGAGCTCAACATATGGAGGCTCAACTTTTTGTGATACTGCCCAGCGATACTGAGGGAACTTCATGACAGATAACCCCGGTGCAGGAGGAACAAGCTTCATGTGTCTTGCTTGGCATACATCACTCTGGATGAACTGGTCTGTTTCCCAAAAATTTGTTTATTTAGTGCTTTCCCGGTCTCAGATATTGCACTATTAGATAATACAGGTATAATTGTACATTTGTCATATTTTCCTAAAGTTTCTACTTCCTATCTGAGATTTATTATCTTTTACATTCATATTTTTCATGTATGTTGTTGCTGTCCTGTTTTTTTTTCAATTAATTTTAAAAGTGAAATATTTATGACCCAATACTGCCACATTCTTCATAGGTTTACTTTCCTCTTCTTGTCATTTCTCTCTGACCTTTGATGACACTTCTTGAAGACCAGCCTTTTTCATTATACCTGTTTGCATCTTCACCTCCTTGCATCCACACCCAAATATTTTGTTTGATTCTGCATTTTGATTATAAGCTCATTTTGCAGAAATTATTTTTTAATTCATATTTAGATATGAATAGGTCTCACAGGTACTAAAAAGAATAATAAATTATAGTAATGAGTTCTGTGGAAGTCCTGATTCTTTCTTTGCAAATCTTTGACAAATTGGGAAATTATGTCATATGTACTAGGCAGTTGTGACAAATACACATAGGGTGGATGGTAAATTATTGTTTTACCTCTACAAAAATCTGTAGTATTCTCTTGTGTTTTCCATAGCTGCTCATATTATTTCTTTTCTTCTATAGGCTCTTATTGCTTTCCAGACATGCTGTGCCTTGTCTTTGCCAATTGTTGCCATCTGTCCTGATGACATTGTGATGGAGGTTGAGTGTGTTGCTGAGCTTCTTAATAATGTCACAGTGTCATTTTGCGTTACTTCTGTCACTCTGCTGCTGTTATGCTAACTTGCCTGCCTTCATCTTTTACACAACTCTTATACTCAATGCAGTCTAAAAAATGCCCTCTGGATAAAAGTTCTTCTCTTCTTTCCACCTTATCCAATATCTCATCTGTTCTCTACAGCTGCTTTCTGTGTTCTCTATTTATTCCAATCATATTCTATATGGTAGAAAGTGCTGCTTGTAGGACAGATTTTTTTAATTTCCTCTTGGCATTCAGTAACACCCTATTAAGTGGTTGTGTTTACACTGCAGTTGTCAATGATCTTTTCCGGGTCCTCTGCTCATTAAGCAATAAATTCAACTTTCCTGGCTAGCAGTGTTTCGAACATTTCATGTGGCAATATGGAGCCAGTCCCACAGGGAATGGTTTCCTCTTACCAGACTGCTCCCTCCACGTGCTATACTCCCTGTTGGGTTTATCTAACTATGTCATCTCTAGGAAGGATACTTGAAGCAAGCTGTTGCCTCTTTCTTAGTTGCATGCAGGTTGCCAGGGAGCCTGGGGGACCCACCATCTGACATTCATAGCACTCGGCTTCTAACGGAATATGTCTGAGAATCCCACTGAAGCGTGAGATGACAAGTTCCCTCTTTCTTTTTTGGAGAATTACTTCTTATCCACAATTAAGGTAATAAAATATTTCTGCCAACCCTTTATTGTGTTAGCATTCAGATTACTATCATTCACTGAAGAATTATAAAAATAGAAATAGTTTTGCAAGGGCATCTCATAAGTGACTTTGTTTCACATTTACTGTAAGATTACAAAATGTGAAAAGCCCTGTCAACCTGAGTCACAGTGATGGCACAGCAAAACCAGTAATTACTTGGGCTTTCCTTTGCTGCTTCTGTATTCTGCTTCAACTTGGACACAAGTAGATCACACCCAGGAGTGAGAAAATAATTCATTGCACAATCTGGTGCTTAACCTGCCTACTAAGACTGAGAATGAGGGTGCCAATTAGTGCCAGCTGTAACAGTGCTTGGGAGATGTGGACCATCCACCAGGAGCTGGACCATGATCACAGTTCATTTCAAAAAGGACACTGAGCAGCCATCAGAATGGTAATAATTTTCAACCACTCTTGAACTGGGACACATTCACAATTAATTTATTAGAACAGACACTCTTAAGAGTACTGAGGGTTAACACTGGGTAGAGAACGACATCAGAGAGGTAATATGCAAACAAATACAGGGACAGTAAAATGTAACAAATCTATAATCTTTATTTAAAATAAAGAAAGAAAAAAGAAAAAGAGAAGCTTGACCCACAAAGAACCTAACAAAAAAGAAGGAGTGAACTTGCAGTCATACCGGTGTATGGTGGAAAGGCAGAAAACAATAAAGTAAGCTATTGATATCCTGGAAGGGGACTTGAGATCACACGAATAGCATAAAGTATCATCATACAAAGTACTATGTTTTAATATGGTATGATACAAACCTCAGAGCTCAAACACAGTGCTGAAGGATATGAATTATTAATGGTTTGTATCACCAAGTTCCCTCCCTTACACTCTTCTCTGTGTTTGACACTAGTTTTCACTCCTGTAACATACTGATGCTTTTTGTTCTCTACCTCATTCTACCCATCTACACGACAACTTAATTTTGTTCTTTCTTCCTTCATAGTCTTTTTCTCTGCACTATTGCTGACATTCTTTCACACTCATGACCCACCTAAGGCCTCAAATATTTGTTCCTTCTTTCAGCTCTGCGTTCAACCCCCAGCTTTGGTACAACTCTCCTGCATTTCAAAGGGCTGTTTATATAACTTAGTCTACAAGCCTTGTTCCCTTTTTGGCCTCTGGTCATGTACAAGGGGCTATTTCAACATTAATTGACTTTGACCCTCGCCTGGTCTTACCTCAGCATGATTCTGCCACCTTTCCACTTGCATAATGTAAGTCTGCCTATCATGCTTTCCAGGCCATCAGAATTGTTGCCCTCTCTTCTGCTTTCAACAAAAGCTAAGTGCAGATCTGTTAGCTTGCTATAGGTAAAGTAAGTTAGAAAGCATGAATTATGAACTGCTCAAGAAATAGCAGCTGTTGAGCTTGTGTGCACAGCGAGGTTTGTTTGCTGCTGATCAATAAAAATCAGAGTCAGTAGCTATGCTACCAGAGAGACCATCTGTGGCTAGAGAGCCAGAAGCTTGCTGACCGGGATAGACACTGCTGGCTCAAAGGAGGACAGGGACAGGTTATATTCATATAACCACCCAAAGAGGGACATATTTAACTATCAGCAAGTGCTAGCGGGCAATCTGTGTGCAAAGCACTTTACTGCCCTGCATTTCCTCTAGGACAAAGGGGCTGAAAATCAACAGCAAAATACTGGGATGTCCCTTTGCTAGTTAGCGTAATAAAGTAGCATGGCTAACAAAATGGGGATTTTTACTAAAAAAATTTGGTAGCAAGTGACCAGAGAAGAATAGAAGGAAAGAAATTTCTCTCTTTTGAAGAAACAAAGGTAGGGATCGTTCCTCTCTTATTCTTATGAATTTTGTGCTGATATCTCCTAATCAAAAAAATTAACTTGTGTCCTTATTTCCTTTTCCAGTTACTGCGCCACCTTGTATTTCACTCCTGTGTATGCTGTGTCCTGTCACTTCATTTTTGTTTCCCAAGCCTGGCACAGACCAATCTTCTCATTCAGTTGAAATTACTCTTCTAAAATTTCAAATGCCATCTTGTTAGCCAAATCTCATACTCAGTACCCTGTGCTATCAATTTTCATCAGACGTCATTGATATATCAAGTATGCCCTTCTTAAAATTCCATCATCTATTGGCTTTTGACGTATCAACATATGTTGGTTTTCCCTCCTTCACTTCTGATAATTCCTCAAGTCTTTTCTTTCATAGTTTCTTGTGACTTACGTATTAATAAGACTCTTTTTTCTTATTCTTCTTTCCTTCTATGTTGTGTCTCTGAATAACACATGCAAAATCAACTACTATTTCTTTTCAGATGACTCACAGACAGAGCTCTCCTTTAGATTTCTCTCCTGTTCTACAAACAGAAAATACTCAACTACTACACTATGTGTTTTTAAAGGTCTATCTGAGTAAAAAAATGAGTTCTAACTCCTTAACTGTCCACAATATTTCTTTTCTTCATCACTGTGACATCATCCTGCTTGTCTCTGGTATAATTCAGTGTTTTTCACTTGGCCCTCTATCCACATTCTGCTGTCTTGGGTATCATCAGGTCTTGCATATGCTTTTCCGGAATATCTGGAAGGTGTGTAAGCTATATTCTCTCTCATTGTTCTTCACTGTGAAGACCTTCTACAAACACTTTTCCTCACATCCTCACATACCTAATAAATTCCAACATCTTTAATCTCAATTTATAATATTTTTACTTCAGAGATATGGTTTTGCCCTTTTGTTTCTATCCTCTCTCTTCTGTTGTAAAGGTACATAGATTCTTGATTTCAATTTAACTGTGCCAAGGAAATTGTATCAATTCAGTGGTTTCCCTTTCCCTTTTAAATCACTTTCTCGATCTTTAAAGCCCTTCCCAGCTTCTCCCTGCTTAATTCATGTTTGCTGGAGAGAAGTTGATTTCTGGCCTCAACAATTGATGTCAATCTTTGTATTGTCCTTGTTTGAATTTTTTGTGTGCTTTTTTCCCTAAAGACTTCTTTGTACATGGAGGAAAAAGCCCTAATCCTCATCAGTATAATTTCCTTGTCCTCCTCCAAAACTTCTCTCTAAAAAGAAACCACCTTCCTCTGCCGAGAAACCTACAAAAACTTTAGGAATAATTTGGCAGCCTGAGTGGGATGCACCTGCTCAAATGTTAGTGTTTCTTATATAGAAGCTATGTCTGAGCTAGTCCCAACACACTCAGTAGTCAAGTCAGATGGGAATCATGGATTTGTCTCATCCTAAAATTCACAAGCATCTCTCTACACTGATGGTAAAGAGAAGTAAGCAGATGATTTCTGTGCAGACATCATAGATACACAAAACCATTTAGTATACCTAGGATTAGCTTACTATGTTAATTCTATTTATCCCCCTATTTTCTGTTATTTCAATTCACATATTAGTATTATTTTTCCTTGGTTGTCAACACTAGAGTAGGAACTTCCTATTTTTCCATCATGGTTAAACCCATAATATCTCATGGCTTATTTTAATAGTTTTTTGCAGTGATAATATACAAAGCAGCCAGAGAGTTCAAATAGGTGACTTGACATATTCATCCTTCTTATGAAGCACTTGCAGAACTGCTCAGTACTTTCAGCTGTTAGACAAATGTTTTCATGGGATAAATATTAATGAAACAAATTGTTATTACTTCAGAGCATTTCTTTTGGCTTGACTAATGAGGTAGGAAATTGTATCTGCTGATTTAATTCTAACAAATAAACAAGTTATTTCAGAAAAATATTAAATGGGAAAGCTGCTGGATTACTCAAACTACAGTACAGTCAATTTCATGAACCTGAGAAACCATAGCCAGAAAAGAGCACTTTCAAACATCTGAGTGTAGCACAGAATCTATGTTTTACTAGAGTCACAGAAAATTTCCTTAAAATAAAGACAAGAGACGAAAAGAAAAAGTAAATACAACATGGTAAAATAAAGGAAAATAGCTAGTCTTAAGCACAGTATAAGAAATAGCTTGGCAATTTGTTTGCTCTCATACAGCAATTACTGTGCTAAATTAAGTGTGTTAACCAAATGCCCCGAGTGGCTTATGCCGCGTTGTAGTCAATTCAACATATGTGAGGTCTTCTCAATTGCACCAACATGTTACATTTGCACAAGTTGCATTTTGTGTCATTCTCTACTGGAACCTGAGGGCTGTTTTTTTCCAACTATAAACAGAGATATGAGCAAAATAATTTTACCCACTAGCAGGGTGTATGTTCCCAGAAACATAGCATCCATCTGTCTTTCTTGTATTCTCACTGTGTCTGATATCAATTTGGGTAGATAAATAGTTATTTTGAAGTCTTTTTCCATAGTCCCAGATGTGTGAATTTTTAATTAGTTCTAATAATTGCCTTTTCTATATTGTTTCTATGAACCACGATGTATAGCATCAAATCCTTTAAATGGATGAATTACATCTAAAATGAAAATTTCAAAATCAACCTATTATAGTGAGTTGCATTTATTGCAAGCTGAATTGGAGCTTTCTTGCTACAGACAGAAGCGCACCTGGGATAAAAACTAGTCACAGAGCTACTGTCACAGCTAACTTTAAAATATATTAGGGCTGGAGACCTTTCATAATGATTTGTCTTAGTAGTATCTGTAGCAGCATGGTCAGCATTGCAAATCATACTAATATGGGAATGACTTCCTCAAGGAAAAAATGGGTGTATCCCCAAGAAAAATCTATCTTTCCACTTTGACCTTTAGCCTTCCCTCTTTGGGTAGTGTTCAATCAAATACTGTTTCTCCCTCTGCTGCTCCAGGCACATTTGGGAGATGCAGACTGCTGAAAAGCTGCTGAAGAATCACATCTGCACTGCATGGAGATGTCCAGAGGTGCCTTGCAGGGACACCATCTATATAGAGAATAATTTTAAAGTGCTCCCCATGTGAAGATACCAAGGAGGAAAAGGTTATTAGAAGTATGATGATCCTTGTTTTAAAGGGTTCTAAAAACTTTCATTTGAATAATGAATATTAAGCAAAGGGAACAAGAGTATTTAGACAAATATTATGTTCTGTAGACACTTACATAGTCATACACAGAGAATTAAAAATTTGTCTGGATAAAAAATTCATCCCTCTTTTAAATCTTTCTTTGTCCTTCTGTTTTTCTCCATCAGTTTTGTAAGGAAGGTGACTCACATCTTCCTTTTTTAGTTACTTCTAATTATTTCCTTTTCCTGTGATGATCTACCTTCATCCATTTATTTTCCATTTTCAATCTTCCCATTCCACTGAAAACGCCTTAGAACAAGGAGACATCAGATCCTTTGATGGTGCAGTGGAATATTGTTTGTTGGTTTGCACTGGCCTTACACCTTGGTTCTCTTTCTTTTCATACTATTACAAAATATTATTATTTCAGAAGATTACAGTGAAAAGCTGAGGAAAACACATTAATAAAATACTGCAATGAAATACCATTAAAATTAATGCTGAAAATAGAAGGGTTAATGGAACAATAATAATGAGGTAATAGTTCCAGGCTGGACCAAGGCACCTAATCTGCACCTAAGACATTGACAGTGCCCCCTTAGCAATTGCCTAAGTATTCCCATTAGTCAATAAAAGGAGAAATAGATTTTTAACCACCTACATGCCCACCACTTAGGCAGCTTGGGGAAACTGATACCTTATTGACCTTTTTGGAGACAAAGCTGAAAACTATGATGCTAACTTATTGTCTTCTAGATGCCTTTGATATTGTGTCTTTGATCCCTGTGACTTCAAAATTTATACCTCATTCAATAATTTGGAAAATTGCATAATAGGAAAAGTGAGTGTGTGGATTATGCAGATTCCCTGAGTGGTGCAACTCCAGTTTTTCTTGATGCCTATGTAGAAATTTGAGTTGATGTACTGTGGCTGCATGACTATGAAAACCCTGCTTACAGAGGAAAAAGTAATGCACATGGATTTACTCTAAGCAAGCACTCTGCAAAGAAAAATAGGAGGTCCTGCACAGGTTTACATGAATTGACTTGTTCTCTACTCCAAAAGTTCTGTTCCAAGTCTCAGTTAAATGAAAAAAAACCCAGGAAAGTATTGAAGAAAATATGAGACAGACCTTATAGATTTAGAGATTGCCTATGTTTTTTCAGAACTCAGATTTTTTTAGCAGATACTTTTATGTAGTAATCAGTGATTCCATTCTCTGCAATAGATTGGGAAATGACAGATTGTCAAAAGAAACCCCAAACCAAACCAACAACAGCAGCAAAATCCCCCCAAACACAAAACCCCACCAAAATAAAACAAAAAACCAACAAAGAAAAAAAACCCAGAAAATCAGTTTCTGAGAGTTTTTTTGGAAAATGTATTTATTATTATAAAAGCCATTGGTTCCATTAGGTCTCAAGGCATGATTTTAGTTTTATGCTTTATTTGATGGACACTAGACAATTATTTTAACA
Source organism: Phainopepla nitens (assembly GCA_013400175.1). Classification (NCBI taxonomy): domain Eukaryota; kingdom Metazoa; phylum Chordata; class Aves; order Passeriformes; family Bombycillidae; genus Phainopepla; species Phainopepla nitens. The sequence goes on from VXBQ01015435.1 coordinate 1,013,745, forward strand.
AAACAGTGTGCCTAACTGTGTACCACACCCTACTGGACTCAGTATTTCTTGAATGTAACAGGAAATGTTCAGTCTGTAAAGCCATAGAGAAACAGAGTTTTTGCTTATGGACTTCTGGAAATGATAGTTTTTGAAATTGTAAATTTCAAAGCGAAAGCTCTTCTGAAGTGTTTAACAGCACACAGATCAGGAAACTGATATTGTAGATTTGTTAATGATGCACATGCACAAAACTAGACCAAAATGCAGGTTCCAAAACCAGATGTTAAGTCTGTTGGTGGGTTGTATGCAACAGTATACTGGATGTGAAATGGGTTTACATGTGTTTTTAATCAATGAATCCATATCAAATGATTCCAATGAATGCACATCATGTGGAAGATAGTGCTTTAGTGCTTCAGTGTTATTTTCAGTAAAAGAGAATAAAACATCCTCCATCAGACTACTCTTTATCTGATTTTTATTATAAATGGTTTAATGGAATAAGAGTGACAGGGAAGTTCTCCATATACAGAGAATAATTTTGCAGATTCAATTTTATGTTAGTCTGAAACAGAAGTTACATTTATTACCAGAAGCTTTATGTGACTGAAGAAACTTGTCTTTATAAAATGGATGTAACATTTTTGGGCTTTTAATCACGCTTGACTGGAAATTAGTCCATTTTTTGTGAAACACCCTTGAACACATGGTGGATTTTTTTTTTCCCAAATAGGAAGTTCCACTTCTTCCAAACATGATTTTGAATGCTTAGTAATTCATATCAGTTATTCGCTGATAACTATAAACTTGTGGAACAGGAAGTGATCATTGTTTTTTATTATGCTTATGTATATGAATGAATTATCGAGATATGACTGCAATGGAAGTGACAAGTCAGCGAGCTAGAGTCATCCTCGCCTCATTGAGATCTGTTTAAAGCACTTTTCAAATTGTATTCAGATGGCAATGTCTATGCTGGATGTAGCACTGCTGTAGAAAATGGCAAGCTGGAGGCCACTCCTCAGCTTGACAAATGATTACACTTTGGAATAAATACTTACATTGGTCTAATATTTAATCCTCTTTTCTGCATCTATGTAGCAGTTTAGGAGTCTGGATGTTTCCACAGAGGCTTAGCATGAGGGTGTCCAGCTTTTATCGAAGTTTCTTGATCACAAGAGAGAAATGATTACCAAAGGCAGAAGGAGCTTTGTGCAAGACATAACATATTTACAGATTACAGCCAGATCACTTTTGGGTGCCAAACCTGGTCAGGCTAGTCAGTTGCTAAATGGCTGGGCTTGCAATTTCCATGTCATTTTCTCTGCTAATCTCTAAGCAAAATTCCATGACAGTCCTTGTGAAAATGAATTATATTTTTCTTTTTATAAAGATGAGCTATAACATGGTGTTTCAATTGCTATGTAATGAAGTCGTTCCTGAGGACAGATGACATGAAGACTTTTAAGCAAAATGAAAGGAAAGTTGACGGGGAAGTGAGAGAGAGAAAGTTATTACCTGGAAGAATTTTGGGTATTTTGCAGAACAGTACTGTGAAAAAATGCTCTCTTGAAAGAGACAAATCTATCAGTATGACTGAACACTGAATTACTAAAGACTATAGCTGGTATGCTCTGCAAAACTTTAGAGATGGAAATTGTAGAGGCTTCTTATTTTACTCTAGGAGATGTCAGTTAATCACAACATAACACACAATAAAGCTTCATTTTTTGTAGAATCATAAAATGGTTTGGATTTAAAGAGACCTTAAAAATCATGTAGTTCCAACCCCTCTGCCATGGGCAAGGAGACCTTCTAGTAGACCAGGTTATTAAATTTTTGTCTTAATTTGCATGAAAAGCAAAGAGAGTTGCTTAGGAAAAATCAATAATCTACTATAGTGCCTTCAGTCACCCTTATATCAGTTTGGCTTCCAGAAGGAAAAGGTCTTCGAAGTTGCAAACTCTTAGCCACCTGAAATACACTGCAATTAAATTAGAGGACAAAACAAAGAGTGTGGCTTGATCTATGTGCACGATTCTTACTGGGGCCTCCAACATCCCCAAATCAGGGCAATGTTCAGCTTGGGCTAAATACTATGCAGAACCACAGAAACAGTGGACTAAGAAAAAAATAAAAGTTAGTATCTAGTTAGGATCTGGCAATCCTTTCCCAGCATTTTCCATTTTATTAACAGTGGCTTGTAGGAGATGTTATTTTATATAAACCTTATTTTATGTAAATGTATGATATTCTGGAACAAGACTGTATGTTGCTATGATTTCTGTGTCTGTACTGGGGCACAAAGCATGACCAGTGCTGTTGTTCCTATTGCTGAACTCTCTAGTCTTGGCTGGACTGTCTCCTGACAATAATCTCTGGCACTAGGCCATGGCTGGGGGTTTCCTAAAGGAGCTGCCAGCTAGGCAGGGATCAAGCTCATTCCAGGGATGTGACAGCACTTAAAATTATGCATAATGTCTTTGGCCCTGTTTCATTTACTGCAGGAGATGTAGCAAAGTGTCTGAAGCATTGCCCTGGTCTGAGTGCACTCCAATGCTATATGAGAGAGACACACTCTGTGGTGTTTGCAGTCTTATACATCTTGTCTTCTTCCCTCTCCTCCCTTCAGGAAATGTGCTTGTGATGGAAAAGTACTGATGGTAGATTTATGAAGGAGTTATATCTCTGCCAGTGAAACTCTGGGTACTCCAGCACAGCCAAATAATATTTAGACAAATGAACACAAGGGTTTAATGGTCTGCTGTTGTTTGTGCTGCACATGTTCTATTTGCAGTTCTCAGATCTGAGGGCTGGAGTCATATTCCCTTTGCATTGTGATTTCCTACCAGGTGAGACCTGTGAGTACACCATATTCCTCTGCTACCCACACTTGGAGCCTAGGAAAAATGAAATATGATGGAAAACAGTCATGATGACCTCTATGCAGATGTTATAATCTGATCTAAGTGGTTATGAGGGCTGCAGGAAAAACCACGGGAACCCTGTAGTAATAAGCATGGTATCCAGGGATAATTATCTTCCAGTTACCCTGTACTAGTGGTGATGCATTAGTCTGATATTATTAATGAAATATGAGAATCAAATGTTGAGAGGACATGGGTGCTGTCAATGCACTAAATTTTTGGCCCTCAGATTTTTTCGGAATGACTCCAAACACTGCTAGAGGCAACCATGTACTTGCTTAAAAATACTTATATTTTAAAAATACTGATCATCCTGCTGTGTCTCTGTCAACAGTAACTGAAAAGATGAACCAAAACCATGCCAAAATACCACTTAATTCAATCTAAACCATGTTTTAAGTATGCAAGTTCTAATCAAGGTTAACATAGCTTGAGACTGTTACAGAGTAGTAGTAAATATTAATAATTTGTTTCCATGATTTGTATAGATGATTGTGTTAGAAAAATGGGAATGTGATTTCAAGTTACATGAGTTTTCCCTTAGGAAAGCTCATCATCAGTATTCATTCTCCTTTACTAGCATATTTTTATCAATCTGATAAAATTTATTCATTATTCCTTATTATGTATAATTTTATATCTATGTATTCTTTTCTTATAAAGAGAATGTAGGAAATCTAATGAGGAGTCTCAGGTGAAAAGCTGAAAATATCACAAGCGGCCATAAAGTTGATTTAGAAGCATATTGTTAACTGAGTTAATACTTTTTTCCACTTTGATAAAATTCTGTGGAAGGATCTAGAAATCACTAGATAATTCTTCTGAAATATTATTTTTTCCTCTTTTGATATTTTGCCAGAAGTTTGAGGCAGGTGATCCTTCCTCTCTCCTCAGCTCTGGTGGAACACAGTTGAAGTGCTGGGTCCACTGCTGGTTCCCCAGCAAAGACATGGAAATGTTGGAGTGAGTCCAGTAAAGGGCATGAACAGGATGAAGTAGCTGGAGCATTTGATGTATGAAGAGACATTAAGATCGCTGGGGCCAGGCACACCTCAGTGGTATCCAGTTAAAGGATAAGAAGCCAAAGGCAAAAACTAAAATAAAGGAAATTCAACTTAAAAATTAGAAAAACTCCTTTACTATAACGGTTTCTGAGCAGTGAAACGGGTGACCCAAAGACTTTGCCTACTCTCATTCCTTGGAGCTGTTAAAAATTGACTGGACATGGTCCTGGGCCGCCTGCTCTTCTTGATTCTCCTTGATTAGACTAGTCAATATCCAAAGATGCCTTCTGACCTCATCTGCTCTCTGATTCTGTAAAGTTGATTTGAGTGAGAATTCCCACAGTCAAGGATCTCTTTCTTGTTGTGATACTGATATTTTAGCCCTGAAAAAAAAATACCACACTTCTTGCTGTTCTCATATAGCTTCAATAATCCTGCTAAATGGACTGATATTGCTGGTTTATGATTTGCCTTTTTGGGACTCCATGGTAAACCCAGCACATGTACACACAGAGTCTATATCTCTGTGAGCAAATCAGTTGTGTGATTCACTGGCACTGAGGCAAACTGGAATGAATTTATTGGTATGCACACTGTTCAACTGTCCTACCTTCCAAGCAGGATGGCTCTATCCCAGCTGCCTACTGGAGTGCTGGGCCCATTCTTGTTCCTGCACCATACCCAGGCATTCTCTTGGATGGGACTAGGAATGTACTAGGATAATTTCAGCTATTTAGCAGCATAAGTTACCAGTTGCCAGCCTTTGGAAAGCACTGCATAATTTGTAAGTGTAGAGCCACCCATTCAGACCTGTGTTCTGTTTTTTAAACATTGTTGTATTGATTGAAAAATAAAGGGCAAAATGTAATGCTTTAGTAAAAGAAGCTAGAAGTAAAAGAAAATAGAAGCAAAAAATTCAGTCCCTATGCTAATTTCCCTGCTTTTATAAGCCAATGGTTTCACAGTCTGGATCATTCCTCAGGTTTGTGCTCAAGACTTCCTGGAGGCTTTTTGAAGATCAGGGTCCTTTTCCTGCATGAGTTTTCTCCAGAATCAAAGAGATTTATCTCTGAACCAGAGTAACTCACCATGAATTCAGCTGGTTCCTCAGCGAACACAAACTCTCTCCTGACTCCAGCTAGGAATGACTGAGTTCCCATCTCTTCCTGTCTTCTGCTCAGAAACTTCCTGTGTGGGCCCTTTCTAAATATTCTTGCCAGTGCCTTGGCTTCTTGTTTTTTGCCTCTAGAAATTCTGCACTTTCTGAGGTCTTTTTTTCACTTGCAAATCAACCGACTTTCTGATTTAGGCTTTCTCCCTTGCATACTAACCAGCTAATGAATATAGCCATTAATGACTTTATATTGTACCTACCCATCATTCTGGTGGGGATTTTCCAGAGCAGTGATTCTCAACCTTTTTTGATCCATGGAAAACACAACTGTTCTAAAAAATCCAAAAAGAATCAAAAGATGTCTTAGCCATTTCCAAAAAAAAAAAAAAAAAAGAAAAAAAAGAAAAAAAAGAAGAAAAAGGTATTATCTTATGCAGTACTACTGTGACAGGTCTTATTTGCAAATAAAAATTAGTTAAACTAAAATAAATGTCTATTCATTTTTTACCTTTATTTTTTTACCTGGATGAAATCATATACACATATATTTCTCCCCTCCTCAAACTTAAACACACTATTGCTTTGCGAATTACCTTCTAATATACTTTGACAATAGTGACCAAAGACTGGGAGAAAACTATTAAATAAAGGAAGAAATACACATGCTAGGAACATTGAGCTGAATGTTGTACATGAACACACAACCAGATGTCTAAAGAGATTTTGAGTCTGAAAGTACAAATAAAGACCTATGAGACTGATTAAAAATAAATAAAATAGGGAAAGGGAAAGGGAATGGAAAAGGGAAAGGGAAAAGATGGTAATAAGATATATGATTTAATATGCAATAGTTCTTTTATACAGTCTAGATTGTATCTTTAGAAAATATGTGTGTATATAAAAATGCATTTGTATTGGCAAACAAATATTTATGTGCTGAATTGAAAAAATGGATTAGTTTATTTCAGGCAGTTTTTCAAAAATCCGTTTCATCGCAGTTATGAATAGTATCTTCCAAAAAATTCTACTTCCTTCAGATACTAGGTTAGAATTGTCTTGAAATAAATGTTTATCTTCTTACATTATAACTATTCTTGATGTAACTATATTTGAAATCTTCGTGGCAATTTAGATATTTTGGTAAGGTATTAATGGTACATGAAAACGTCAGTTGTTTCCCATTCTCAGCTTTATATTATCTCATGGGTTTCTATCTCTATTTCTCTCATCCTTTAATTTCCAGGCATTTTGTTCTAGATTAAAAATGTTTGTGTACAGCTTTGGGATAATTGATCTTGAAGCTGAAAACATTTAGCATTTTCCTTATTAAATAAAACATGGCATGTGTCATTCCATTCTTAGAGTTTGATACTCTTGGGACTTGGAGGTCCTCACCTACTCTCAGTCAGCCAGAAATAGATGATTCATTCATGGGGAGGAAGGCTGAGCAGTCAGCAGATTTGCTGAGACACAGGTTATGGAAGGTGAATACTTTCTATATTTTAATATTCTGTAGGCAATACTATGTGATATTGCTTCAAGTATGTTCATTGACCTGGTCAGAGAGGCGGAGCTGCTGGATAACCATGGTGTGAATAGCTACAGGAAGCCAGCAGATCAAAGAGCTCTCCACTGTTTAAAAAGCTCTCCTCAGGAGAGAAAGGAGTGGAGAAAGGGGTCAATTCTTAGATGTCACTCCTGTTGAGAACAGGCAGTGATGGAAGAGAATGCATCCTCTGGTGAAAGAAACCAAAAGGCTTTTTTTTTTTTTTTCTCTGCCAAAATTGAAACTTTGTATGGTGTCTTCTCTGTCCTCAGGTCTAATTTTTTTCATGTTTTAATTATTTATTTTTGGTACTGTGAGGCTTGGCGTCAATCCATTAGGTGTATCAATGCTAAGAGTGGGCTCCCTCTGGAAGGATGAAGCACTCTGTTTTTGTACAGAGTTTCAGTGTCTCACCTGTCTAGATTCACATATTCTTAGTCTTGCACCTTCTTTTCCTTTGTATATGGGTGAAAAGGTGTGAGAAAAGAAACTATGTTAAGTGAGATAATCTGTTAGTAAATCCCCAGTATAGCTGCACAAAATGATCAGCAGCTGTAACCCAATTAAATGTAGCAATTTCACAGTACACTACTGCTCACCAGAGAGCATATACCGATATTCTCTGAGTATTCAGCCAAACCATTTTGTACCACTGCTTGCAAACTTCTCCTCAGGAATATTTAACATTTGGCTAGAGCTCCTCAAACACAAAGGGAAGATGAGAGGGAGGAGAAAAAGCAAAGGAACATAGTGCAAGGAGAGCCAATTAGTGCATAAATCCACTCTGTCTCTTGAACACAAAGTAATTGCTTCACAGGTGTGCACAGAAAAAGTTGCAGTTATAACGTAACCAGAAGGTTAACTATTTAAAAGGTCTTCTCAAAGAACATTTAGATTAGGGAGCCTTTCTTCTTCAGTTCAAAGCTCCTGCTGCTGGTTTATGAGTCCAAAGTGAGGATCCAAGCTATTCCTTGTTTAATGTGATCATTTTAATAGCTAAGCCATTTCTAACGTTGCTTTTATAGATATCATGGCTCCAATCTTTGCTGATCTGGATGCTTTTTGCATGCCTGTATATACGGGTCATAAAAGTATTTGGCTATCAGTTACTGGGGTGAGGAAAAAATATCCCCAAAATACTCTTGCAAGGCTGAGGTTATGTATTTCTCACTAACATATTCAGTATGAGACATGCCAAGAGATATATTTAGTTTAATAGAGGGTTTACAAAACAATATAACAACATTCATAGAAACTTCTGATTATATGAAAGAAATTTTTAAAATCAATTTCATTTTTAAATTTCCTTTCATATTTGAAACTCTATATCTTACCTCCATTGATGTGCTGTGATTTTTGTCCTATTCATCTGCCAGACAATCTCAGGAAGGCTCAACCAAAGTGTGAAAAGCAGGACTCCTACTTTTGTGAATTAGTGGAAGAACCATTTAAAGCCATGTGTCTTCTTCTGTCCACATCTCCTGATGAAATCACTTATTGGCAGTCATCTTGCAAACATGGAACTCAAACAGAGAACCTTATAATATTTGTGCAAATTGCAAATGTCTTCATAAAGGATATAGATAATATTCTCCTGTGCTTGCATTCCCTTAGCATATACTGTCTAGAACAGCAAAGACAAATGTTTAGCCTGTGGTTATGTGGTTATGATACCATATATGAAGAAGAAGGCAGAAGAAAAGAGCCCAGATCACTGGGGAGCTCTGTTTTCTGCCCCAATTTCCTGAGGCAGATGTAAAGCAGTAATGTATTAAGTTCTGTCAGAGCCTTGATTTCATCAGTGGTTCCTGATTGCTGCTTAATTAACACACTTCATGACACTGTGAACACCACATGGACCAGGAGTCACAATCTTACATATGGGGTGATGAAACACCACCAGACAGGGGTTTCTGTCCTGAACTTTTTTTCTGTGGTGTGTCCTTTTTCCATAATCACTCATTTCTGTAAATAAATCACATAACACTCACTTCCCAATAAACTGGTATTTACCAGCCTGAGGTTATCAACACTATGGTTTTTTGCTTCTTTATTTATGTCCATATGGCAAAGTCCTAGTACAAATTTTATTTTATCCTTTACAGACCTCTGTTTCAGTTCATTTTAAGTGACTAATTTGCCTAAATAGCCTTCAGTTTGACTTGGAACTTTTTCAGCTGAACATGGTAAGAAAATAAAAGAATGTATATGATCTATTTAAATAATTGCCCCTTAACATCTCCAAAACTATGCAGAATATTTTTCTAAGCAGCAATAATGCTCAGTAGTTATTTTCTGCCTATTTTTGTCCTTTGTCCTCATTTCTGTAACTGAGCCCACTGTCATCTGGTAGAAATATTTACCAGTTGGATCTGAATTGGCCTGGTAACAGTGAGAACACATCTGGAGTCTAGACTCAGCGGCTCTATGGGCAGGGTCATATCTCTGTGCTCCATCAGCCTCAGCGCCTATTTCTGTTTACATAGGTGGTGTGCAGCATCATCTGTTTCAGTTGTCAGACACTGCCAGCCCCCCATCCCCTGCCGCCCCCTCCCCTTCTCCCTGACCCTCCACCATCCCACTACTATCAGCTGGAGACAGGAAGCAAGGGACCACTGGCACACACAGTGGGAGAAGAGGGGGAAGAAAATCCCTAGATCTTATAAAATCCAGCATTGTCTGTGTATCTAAGCTACACTTCAGCTCCATGGGATTTGGTTGAGAGCAGTACCTTTGTCTGACATGGCAGGAGGCTGCATCAAATATGCAAGGGACAGAATTATCTCTTGGTACATGAGGAAGTATGCCCTAAAGTCTTTAAAAGCTCTTTTGGTTTGATTTTTTTTCTCCTCTTTTCCTAATTGAAAGTGTGTTCTTCAACCCCTTGGACTACAATACTAGAAAGTATTGTAATATTTACTGAGTACTACTGTCCACCTGAAGAAAAGGACTAAAATAAGCTTAGAAAATGTATAATGGCAAAAGAGGTTACCGTGACAAGAATTGTGTCTCATAACACCAAGATACTTACACTTCTGTAATGTGTGAGGTACCTTGTGTGTGTTTGAGGATAAGAGTTATGCAATACTTCATTAATGCTTCTTTAAAAAAATATGATAGAATTTTGTTTTCATCACTCATTGAAAACTTAGTCAATCCCTAAAAGCAGGAACAATCTCATCAAAATATTAGTATGTTGCAGTTGGTTGACCTTGGCTGGATGCCAGGGGTACACTTGCTTCCCTCCTCAGCAGGATGAGGGTAGGGGGAAGAAAATAAGACAAACAAAACTTGTGGGCCAAGATAAAGGTAGTTTAATAAACAAAAAGCAACGGAAAATCATGGAAGGTAAGGAAAACTAAAGGCTTGTTCTCTACTTCTATGTTCAGTTTCACTTCCTGAGAAGTAGGGCTTCTTGCTCTGGAAGACAAATGTGAATGCTTCACGCCCCTCCTTTCTTCCCAGGCTTAACTCACGATTTTCTCTACCCCCTCCATCCCAGTGGCACAAGAAGCAGGGGAATGGGGACTGTGGTCACTTTGTCACACTTTGTCTCTGACACTCCTTCCTCCTCAGGGCGAGGACTACTCACACTCTCTTCCTGCTCCAGTGTGGAGTCCCTCCCACAGGAAACAGTTCTCTACAAACCTCTCTAATGTAGGTCCTTCCTATGGGCTCAGCTCTTCATGAACTGCTCCAGTGTGAGTTCCTTTGATGGAGTGCAGTCCTTTAGGAACAGGCTGCTCCAGTGAGGATCCCCCAAGGGTTCCTGACGGCAAACTTGCTGCAGTGTGGATTTCTCTCTCCAAAGAGACACAGGTCCTGCCAGGACCCTGTTCTAGTGTGGGCTTCCCACGTGGTCACAGCCTCTTTTGGGTATCTTTTGCCCCAGTGTGGGGTCCTCAACAGACTGCAAGTGGATGTCTGCTCCTCTATGAACCTCTGTGGGGACTTGAGGGGCACAGCTACCTCACCAAGAGCTGCAGTGGAATCTCTGCTCTGGTGCTTGGAGCAACTGCTCCTCCTCCTCCTTCACCAACCTTGATATCTGCAGAGCTGTTTATCTCACATATTCTCACTCCTCTCTCTGGCTGTTGTTAACTAGATTATCCCAGAGGTGCTACCATCATTGCTGATGAGCTTGGCCTTGGTGGATCTGTATTGGAGCTGATGGGTGCTGGCTCTGTTCAGAGAATCATTTATGAGAAGGACATAAGTCATACAAAGACAATCACTCTACCACTTCTAGAGTCAGGTAGAGAAGTTGCACAACACACCTTTGGGGCTTTGTCAAGAGGAGGTATGTACAGCTTCAGCTAAATGCTCAGACTGCTGGTGAGAGGAAGGTAACAATTTAAATCTTACGTGGATTGGCACAGTATGGCCCTTATATCACACTCTTAAGTGCAGTAGTGTTGTTCTGAAAACTATGAGCAAATATTTATAAGTGATGTGTGCCTCTGTTTCATTCCATGATCTGAAAGCAGGTCCTCATATTGTTAAGAGGAGTTCTGTTTCCAAAGAGAAATAACAGACAAATTTCTATTATCACAGTTTTATCAGTAAACATTATATCTTCTCTGAATACGTGGAGCTAATCTGCTCAAATGGGAACACACATGGTTTTGTTAAAGAGATATCTGAGATACTCTACTGATTTTCACATCAACATAATGATGTTAAAGCTTTGCTTTAGTTGCTGGGATAGATTCTGTCATCATCACTAAGATTGTACAATCCTCTTCAGTGTAATGGGGCTGCATAAAGTTAATGAGTTGAAAAAGTGCTTGCAAAGTATTTTGGTATTGGTGATGTGGCAAAAGTCAGAAATAATCCTACTTGACTCAGTCTGCAGAGCGGTTGGCAGACCAGGCAATATTTGTTTTCCTTTTTTTTAAAAGTACTTTTTTATCTCATAAACTCTGAATAAAATTTTGAAAAGTGAGACTTGCTGGCTGTATTTGGTGCATGTTGGAGGCGGTGTTAATACATCTTTTGACTTTAATTGGAGCAGAGCTTAGCTAATGCCAAGTATTTTTGAGATGTCTCAACATCACTTTAAAAGTATCACTTCTGAAAACATATTTTTTTCCAACAAAACAGTGTTGTTTTCAAAGCTGAAGACCAAACATTTTCAAGTCTACCAAAGAATGGTATATTAGGTTTGATTTTCCTTTCAAACACATTGGTTTGGAGAAACTGACAAAACAAAGCTAGTTGGATCCTCTGTAAAAGAGAAAACTTAATTCAGATCTTATATCACAGAGCTTGGATGTAATATTTTCCTGTATAAGAAGGTGAAAATTGCTCCCTTTGTGACACAAGAGATTAATTTAAGAAAATATATTACCCAGAAATTACTCAAGCATGTTTTTACCATACATCATATCATCACAATATTTCCATGGATTTCTATGATAATTTCACTAGTGTGTTAAGAAAACACTCAAAAATTACAGAAAATAAAGTAGTTACAAAGTATTTTTAAAAAATTTATACCTTTATTACTGTAATTGACATAATATCATGTAGCTGAAGGACTATGATTCAGTTCACAAAACTTAATTGTGATAAAGATCTCCAATTATTATGAAATGCTGAGAAACACTCATTCCCCAAGCTAGTTTTATTATTACCAAAAACACTGCCAGACTAGGGTATAAAATAATTGGCTGCCAATGGAAAACAAAGCAGGATGTATTTGAAATTGATTCACTCAGTCGTCTGTACTCATCTGGTCACTGCAGATGGTGTTAATAACCTCACAGGTAACGTGATTAACTGGGTCTTGGCTATAAGGGCTCTATGGATGTAGAGCTATCAATCTGCTCATTCTCATTGTCTTCTGTCTATTGTTTTTGCTAGTGGCAGTGAGGTGCAGGCCCTATGAGAAGAAGCTTAACAAGCTGGGGTTGGTTAGCCTGGAGAAAAGGAGGCTCAGGGAGGAGCTCATCACTCTCTACAACTGCCTGAAAGGAGGGCGTAGCCAGATCTCTTCTCCTAAAAAGTGACAGGACAAGAGGAAATATCCTGAAGTTCCACACAGGAGGTTTAGATTTGGTATTAGGAAAATTTCTTTGCTGAAAAGGTGGTTAGCCATTGGAACAAGGTACCCAGGGAAGTTTTTGAAAAACATGTGGATATGGCTTTTTGGGTACACTGTTTGTGATGAACGATTTGACTTGGTGACGTTAGGGGTCTTTCTCAATCTAAAAAATTTCATCATGGAATCACAGAATTAATTTTTCATCTAGTATAAAAATTATGATGCTATGATTCTAAATATTAGCAGCCTTCAGGACCAAAACCATCTCTATTATCTTTGAGTGAATGAAGGAGAGCTTCCTTCCTTCCTATTTCCACAATGAATGTCACAAATGTTCTTTTGTCTTGAAAGCACCAAATTTTTACTCTTTATTTTCCTCCCCCTTGTCCTATGATAAACTCAGAGAAGTAAGAAACATGTACTTTTTGAACACACGTTGAACGGAGGTGTTAGAAGATCATATACATATATATATATATATACACACACACATATATATGCAACATGTCTCAAAATCTTCCCAGGGAGGTGAAAATACACTTTGCAATGTGTGAAGGGAAATTTTTTGAAAGATCCCATGGTCAGATTTTTTGCTTGATTCTGAAAAAAGGCCAACATTTCTGAAGCACTCATGGAACTTTGCAATACTCATTGCAACATCTGTGGGCAGATTTTTTTAAAATGATTGGCACCTAGGGTGCAATTAATGCCCCAGAGTCTGGCAATCTGTTTTGGCATTAAAAAGAAAACTGAGAAGTTAGAAATCACTAAGGAATGAAAGAAACACTGAGAAACTGCTAGAAAGTATAGACTGTTTATTTTGAGTAGCAATGAAAATTACCTTGACTGTGTTGCTACTTTTCAGAAAAAGGCTGGCTATGGAGTTAAAATTATCCTGTAGAAATAGACATGGCATAAAACTACGAAAACTAAAAGCCTAAACTAGAAAATAGTAACATTTCATCAGGGTAACCCCTTGGTGGTGGAGCTGCTCAGTTACAGCACGGGAACCTCTGTGGTGTGTCTTTGAAAAGTGAGCTCAGGTAATATGTCTGCAACTGTCAAATGCTCGGTAAGCATTCGGGGGACACAAAGTGAGTGGACAAAGAATATGCTTTCAGGTGTTTTGCTTATGCAGCTGACCACCTTCAGTCAAGTTATTCCGTCAAACATTTTTTCCTGACATCCTAACCTCCTTTTCAAATCTCTGTGTATTTTTTTCACATGAGCAGTATGTATGAACAGCATTGGGGCGAGGCACAAAAGGGCAGACGTCAGTGGGAGGGATCTGTCATTGTTTGGCTTTCAGGAAAAGAGGATTAGAATATAAATTTGACAAAACTGAGAGCTTTGAAAAGAATAGCCATGAGGTGTCAGATTGCAAAACTTTTACTAGTCTCATTTGATCAAAGTCAAAAGAACCCAAAACAATTACAGTGAATGGTGGGAGAAGGACATAGTGACTTTGTAACTTGATGGTCTCAGCATAGTAGGCATGCTTATTTCTAGGCCACTGTTGCAAATCTGGCTCAGCTAACAAGGGTGGGAAATCATAGCCATGTAAAAACTGTTTATTCTCTGAAATTACATTAAGAGAGTCATAGATCTCAGTCACATTTCTGTGGGCAAATCTCTCTGCTTACCCTCACAGTGGACAGCACATGGCACACACTCCACACTCCCAGTGGGATACAAGGACAATATGGGTATGCTAAGTTCTAGAAGTAATCATATATTCCAAATTTTTCCTCAGTCTGGCAAAAATGGAAAGAAGCTTGAAGTCAAAGCACCCAAAAGGATTGAACTGCCCCAAAGAATTCAAATTACACTGTTACTCTACTCTGGCTATTTTTACTGCAGATAAACTCATGAATTTGAGAGGGGATCATGAAGATAGTGGATGTGGCTATAATTCTGGCCTGCTATGGAAAGTGTGGAACCAGATGTGGAAGTTAATGTAGAAAAGGAACACTGAAGGAGTATAAACAGATGGCAAATAAAATAAGACCTTTCTGTCTCATATTTATGAAGAAGTCACATGTAAGAAAATGAACTTCTAAGAACCCACAGTGAGCAATGAAATAGGAGAGTCTGGAAGAAAGAATCTGGGACTGATCCTATTAAATAAACTCCAGTGTCAAAGAGTATCGTGGGATGTATTGCTCAAGAACAATAAATCCTATCACAAAGATTTCTGCCGCCAAGATTTAGTATCTACATTATGATGCACGTACTGCTGGATTAGCTCTAGCCTGCAGAACAGCAAATAGTTCTGTGTAAAATGGATTTTTTTTGGTCATCATATTGACTGAAAAGTCTTACTTTCCATCAAAAACATTTGAAATTCAGTATTTTTCAACCAGCCCAACACTTTACTATGTACAGTTTTCCCTCAGGATTTTCTTTCCTTTACATGGTAAAGGGTCCTGGTCCAGAGCTCTTGCTCTCTAATTAAATAATCATGTACTGTAATTTAATTCAGATGAGAAAAATATTAGTTTTTATTAATTAAATGGTGATATAGTGTTTCTACCAAAACATTATTTTAAAAAAAATTTAAAAATCATTACATTCAATGATAATTCAAATCATGATGGAGGCTTTGTTTTAATATTTATATGCATATTGATGCTGCTGAAAGGACTGAAAATGTACTTTTGTAGCTCGAAGGCCAAAATGAATCCACAGCATTTTTAGTTTAACTGATAAGAGAGACATTTACATTGTATTTCTTTACTAATATGTGGCTCTTTTAACTGTATATATTCTGACGGAAGAAGAACACATGAGGTAGAAATTCTTTGTTGAATTCTTTGTTGAAATTCTTTGCTGTAATAATGTCAATTATTACAAAATTATAAATGCTTTAGAAATGAATTACTGTCTAACATATGTTCATTCAAAGCTCTGAGTTGAAAAGGTAGTAAATATGCTGCGTGAAGAACAGAGACACAGACATATTATCCACTGATTTTTTAGCTCCTACTAAGACTCCATAATACTTCTCCAATTGGGGTCAAGGGATGGGATTTGCTCAGAAGCAGAGGGTAGCAGTGGGCCTGTGATAGACTACAGTGCAGATAGCATAGATGAAGAACTGAGCATTTGGATCACCAATCTGAAAGACAAAATAATAAGTAAAATATGAAAAAAAAAATTGAATTTGATTCAAGGGGGCCTTGATGTGGCAAAAACTCTGAAAGTCTTTGCAAGGAGCTAAGTATTGAATTTACAAATAGCTGATGAATATTAGACATATAAATATTTTTTTATGAGAATTGGGTAACTCTAAAAATTGATACATTAGGACTTTTATCATTGTACTTTTACCCAGGGTCATTTGGCAGTGTGAACGAGTAATAATTTTTCATAATTTATTTCATTACAATATAAATATTATGAATATTTCTGTTAATTAAGCCAGTAGTTTTAAAAGAAATTCATTGATCCACTAGTATGTCAAAAGTCCTGTTTCTCAATGATAAAGTGGTAAAGGACAACATGACTCTGTAGAAAGAGCAGTCTTAATCTTTATGAAACATCAGAGGACACAAACACTGCGCTTGCTGTGTTGGTTAATATATATTTTAACTACAGTTTATTTCTTTCTCCCTATATTCTTCAATAAAAGCTCTTCATAAGTATACATTAAATTTTCACTTTGAAAATTTTGATTTGACCTTTTCCCTTCCCCTCTAAACTAGAAAGATTAATGTCTTAAGCATTTGTTTATCTATGTATGGGTATATGGTATTGGGAAACCAGGGAAATATTTTGTCTGGAGCCAAAGCATTCTTCAGTATGTGTGCTTCTGGGTAAGCTTCCCTCTGAACTCATTATGAACAAGCAGCAGTGCTTACACGATGAACAAACAGCAGTAAGTCCCACGCTTGCTTTTTCCTTCACCTGTTTGGTTAACACTTTCTCCCATCCATGATAGGTGTTGCTTGGATAATCTGGTAGAACCAGGCACTCAGACTTGTTCACCAAATACAGTCAAGGATGAGACGTCAAGATGTACAGCAACTTGCCATTGTTCAACAAGTTCAAATCTAGGCAGCTAAAAACCTTTCTAGAGGCAGATTCTTCTCTCACAATGCTTCTTCTGTCTTCCTCCTTTCTAAAGAGTAATTGTCATTGTTATCAGTGAACTAATCTTTTGTTGACTCGCCTAATTTCACAGTTGAAAATATAATAAAAATAAATATAATGCAGATGTAATGAACCTCTGCTCTTACAAACAGCCTATAATTATATAAAAATATATTTATTTTAAAATATATTATGTAATACACTTCACAGGGGATCATAAGTCTCAGAAATAGAATATTGAATATTTCTTTTCTAGATAAATGGCAAATACCCTACACTTTGTACCTCAGACCTCCAAACAATCATATATTTTTAGTGTTTAATAACAAATTTTCCCATTCTTCTAGTTTTTACAAGCTTTTGCACTTCTGGTTTCTGTCTGAGACTGGAAAAGCAAGTACTCAAATACCACAACAAAGACTATGCTCAAGATATTTCAGGCTTGATTTAGAGCAGGAAGTTTTAGATTCTTTTAAGGTTTCCAGTTAAATTTGCAAATACAAGAGTATTCAGATAAGCTTCCAAGCTGACTGGTGCTCATCTGAACTGAACACAAATGTGAAAACTTCAGAATTTACCCCCTTACAGCCAATAAGGAGATCTATTTATGGGACAATTCTGTATTGGCATTATGTAATGTATTGCTGGATTGCATAATCTCTAAACATTGCTTGCGTGCAGCACAATTTATATTTACTTACAGAAAATACAGACTGCATACTGAAAAAATTTAAGAAATATATTTCTGAGAATATTGTAAAATGACTTGTCATATGTATACACAAACATCTATGGCTATATTGGGCCCTTAAAACACACTTCAGCATTCAACATTTGTGGTAGAAAAAAATTACACATTTTGGATCATTACTGCATATTTTTTTCTATGAAATAAACAAATAACTTTTTCAAAGAAAGGAAATGATCATAAACATTGGCTGTTTATCACACTATGGTATTTGTTTTCCTTATGGCATTTGCATCATTTCCTAAGGAAAGAATGGCAAGCATTGCAAGAAGTACAATGAAATAAACATAAGCATCTTGTTTAAATACTTATCTGAATATGACCTGCATGGCTTAACATTTTTTATGAAGCTGTAGGTGCCACTCAAATCAAATCAGTCTAACTCTTACTGCAGTTTTAGTATTTTGATTTTAAATGCTTAGAGGCTGTGTTCCAGGGAGAAGTTGAAATAAGGCATATCTGGGCTAAACAGGTGTTTTGGAAAACACATACAATAATATTGTTTTTTGAACCAAGATAGTTCCCTTGGCAGAAAAACTGTATCTGGAGGAGAAAGGGAGTAATTGGTGATTGTATAATATGGCCTGAATCCAGAATTCACCAACTCACTGGGTCAAAACTTTGGAAGAGATTTTAGGTACATTTAGACAAGGACAGCACTTAACTACCTGGAAAGATGTTTAAGAAAGGCTGGAAAGAATGCTTTTAAGTGATTAATTTCTATCTGTATGTATGGAAGGAGAAAAACTCTTGTGTCCAAACAGATCATAAGGCAGCTGAAGTTTGTTTATAGTATTTTGCCTCTATCTTCATGTGGGATTCAACTTCTAATGGTGAAGCAGAAAATCTGCAACTGCCACATGAAATGCTAAGTGGAAAGGAATTAATAAACACATGCAGATTCTGTTAGCAGTGTAGAAAATAATTCTCTGCTTTTTAGGTGCAAGAATGTTAAATATAAAAGTCACATAGCAGAGCTTCAAAATTGTCAGAATTTCAAAGCAATTGAGACACTGAAAAGTTACTCTAGATGATGGAGAAGACTAAAGAAAAAGAGAGCTCCCGCTGGGATGTCTATGCAGCTCATTTATTTACCCTGAAAACATGCCAGATATCTCAGAACAGGCTGTAAGTTAACTAGTTCAAGAAATTTTGGCTACTGAACTGCTAAACCTCATATTTGAAGAGATTAAGTTATAAAATGAAATAACTGATCTTTGAAGATGAGAGAGATTGCTATGAGGATGCCTTGAAGAGCAAAGGAACCATTAAAAGCTTGATGGCCTGTATATAATTTCCTTGGAACACAAGAACAATCCACCCTGCTCTAAAATAAACCAGCTTGACAGAATGGGGAACTTAAACTGAATTCAAAAGCAGACTTGAAGAGGTGGAAAGTGGAGAAGAGTAACTAAGAAGGAATATACCAAAACACTTTGGGAGAGTTAGGAAAGCCAGACCTTGGCTAAGTGGAAACTGGTGAAGGATGCAAAGGTCAATATGAATGGCCTCTACAGGGCCATATCAGTGAAGGAAACACCTTCATGGGGCAGATGTAGAGCTGCTGGCAAATAGTGTAGGCCAGCTCATGAGGGCCGGGAAATGAATGAGGTGCTTGAAGTCTTCACAGAAAAGGTCTTTGCTCAAGCCTCTTGAACCTGCATTCCAAGTAAAATGTGTGGAGGATAGAAACACATTGAAGCTTTGGAGAGGGTCACCTTAGGGATACTTAGGTGAGCTGATCACACACATACACAAGCTCACAGGACCTGACAGGATGCATATGAGTGTGTTGAGGGAGCTTAAAGGCTAATGTCACTTTGTGTTTGATAGAAGGGCTGGTAATGTCTTCAAACAGATAGCATGTGTGAGGGCAATACCAGGTCAGGGGAGTGAGATTGATAGCTGGAGAACAAGACTGAGGCAGTCCGTGCAGACAGGCCTTAGCAGGCTTCAAGAACAGGAGCCTCATGAAGTTCAGAAACAGAAATAAGCATTAAGTCCTGCACTTGGGAAAAAGCCTAATACTGTGCACCACTACAAACTGAAGACTGACTCTTCATCAGCACTACAAAAACAGTACCTGAGAATCCTTGTGCATCCCAATTAAACCAGTTCAGTTCTATAATCTTGCAATGATGAAAACTAAATCCAGCCTGGTATATATCAGCAATAATTTGGTAATCCATCACTAGCACTGACATAAATATATCGCCATAATTTATTACTTATTTTGATTGCTTACTTCAAAACTTTTAGGACATTACTTGCTTCTCTGAAGATATATTTAGTTATTGTATCAGATCACGTATTCACAGATAACAATCTGCATGTGGTTCAGAAAACAGATTAATTAAGGAGTTTCAATATGTTCTCATCAGTTGTGATCCTGCTTCAGCTTGGCACCCTGATTAAATCTTAAACCACTTGATAAAGCATCTATTTGTGCTCCTGAAATGTGATTTTCTGTTCTGTCCCTCTCTATAGAATAGCCTGTGCAAGTGTAGGGTCTTCTAGAACTGCTCATATATATAGAATTTATGTTATCTGCCCAAAGAAACAGACTGTGTCTTAAGATCAATGTATAGAAAATGGGCTACATTACCTAATAGAGTAACTCTGGTCTGTTTTTTTTCCTCAAATTCTTTCAAAACTATTGAGACATTAAGAACAGTAATATTGTGCAAAGTGCCTAACTACAGCTATACCTTTCTCTAAGAAAGCTTTAGTTATTAGCAAAATGAAAAAATGAAAACTGCTCTGCATGGGAAACCACAGATATTAGCTTTCTTAAAAAGCAAAGGGTATTTAAAGCAGGACAATAACTGAAAGTGTTGAAGCTACTGCAGCTATTCTTATGTTGAAATTAGGCACTTATTTAAGTCTTTTACTGGGTTTATCCTATTGAACACTATGATTCAGTTATATATTCAAAGAAACTGAAAGCAGAGATGAAAATTTGTCCTTTATGTTGCTACATATTTGAAAAGAACTAAGAGTGCCTACTCCTGAACAGACGTTAATTGGCTGTTCTTTTCACAAGAGTTAAACTTGAGCAAATACCAAATTTCCAAATCCAGCTGAAAGGCAAAAGAAACAGAAATGTTATGACAGACATAGAAAACTGCTGTCCAGGCTGGTAGCCAGGCCACCTGAGACCAAACAGGAACAGCTGGAAGCCAGCAAAAATCATTACTGCCTCAGTAGAATCACACTCATGTATTGCAGAAATGGAGAATGAATAGTACTGGAGGAATCAGTGAGACATACTTGAATTACTGGAGAAGTCTCAGGTAACTCTTGAAAGTGGAGAAAAAGTTGAAAATGTGGGGGTTTTTTGTTGGTTTGTTTTGTTTTTGTGTTTTTGTGTGGTTTTTTTTTTTAATGGTGCAAGTATAAGGCATGCTATATCCTTTTCAGAAGCATCATTATAAATACCAGGAGCACTGAAATTACCAGTACAAATTGCTTCCAGCTGAGATTGCAGCCTACTAGCCCTTTCATTTCTGAGTCCTGACTATCCTAACAAGGTATGCAGTGAATTTAAATTGCAGCTCGATGGAAAAATGTTGTCATCTCAGAAATATATTGATCCCTTAGATTAATAATGTCATAATAGCAAAATGTTGCTATCTAAAATAATTTATCAGAATGGAATTGAAAGGGTTACATTTTAATGCTGATGTTACCATACTACTGGTGCTACCAAGACTTTGATCATAGCAATGCACACTGAACATTATTTATAGCTCAGCAAAGTGATTGTGCATTTAATGAAAGGAATTCTTCCATTTTTACTTTTAAAAATGCTGGAATTGAAAATTGTTGGCCACTACTGCTATAGATTGAGTTCAGTTAGACTCTGCCTACCACCACTTTAAAACTGTAGGGAGAGAATTCATTTCACTGAATGCTGGACATTCACACTTGCATTTGAGGACTGACTGCACACTCCTCTTCTAATGAAAGAAAAAACACACCACAGTTTGTCTGCTGTGTTTAGTACCTATTTTTATTTCGGTTGAATACTTGTAGAAGCATCTTTGTTTTTCTACTAACTTGCTGCTTGTTTGCCTATCTTAGTCACAGATTCAGTGATATTGATGTGTTATCATGTGATAAATCTTCTTCCACTGGGTTTAGACAGGCAGCTCTTACGCTTATTGTACATTATAGATGCTTACATTTGGTGAGGTAGATGCCACTACAGATGCTGAAATCTTAGGGAGAAATTCAGCTTGTTTCATTTAATTCACATAATTCAATTATCAGTTACCCTAGGGCACCCAAGCCAATGTGTATTTCTTCCTCTGTTCAAGGACCTAAGCAGATGCATCTAGATTTTTCTATTTATATAGTATTTTTTATTTACCACGTGAACATATTTTATTGTCTTGGAAGAAAATGATGACAGCAGAGAAATATATTGTTGTCAGTCAAAGCCTCTTAATCTAAATGAAAGAGCTCTTGGCCAGTAGTCACTGGATCTGGCATTGTGGGAATAAGGTCAATCCTTTTTCACTTTTGTATTCCTGCTGAAATATCCATTGTATTTCACCGAAAGTAAAAATGACTGCAAATCATTGGATTATCCCATGAAGTACAGCAATCCACAGCATGTTAACACATTTTTTCCTTTTCATATTGCCCCAAACTGCAAGAAAAAACATTGTTTTCAAAAAAAATAATACTAACAATTCTCAGCAGTTTCTAAGTAATGGCGTCTCCTTACATTTCAGGCTTTTAATTCTGTTTTGTTTCTTCCATTGAAGAGACTGGAAAAGCCCTAGATCAATTCAAACTCATTTTTCAAAAGCACTCACTTCCCGAGCAGAAACAAATTACCACCATCTCTCTGAGATTTAATTGCTTTCGCTCCAGAAAAACACCCCTTCTGCACAGAGGAATGAAGCAAAATGAGAGGGAAATGCTAGATGTACCAGTAAAGAATGAGTGGGTTTGAGCTCCTTTTTCCTTCACCTAAATTAAGTTAGGGTTACTTGTCCATTAATATATAGTAATTTTCACATCATGAAAAAGTCAGCACTTCCCTTATAAAAATTAGGAGCTGAAATATCTTTATATCTATACAGCTCCAAAGGAAAGTGTTTCTTCAGGGAAAAAAAAAAGAAAAGAAAAGATAGAAAAAGAATGAGAAAAAGAGAAAGGGAGAAAGGGAGAGAGGAGAGAGGGGGGAGAGAGAGAGAGGGAGAGTGAGAGTGAGAGAGAGAGAAAAAAAAAAAGAAGCCAGGCAGAAAGCAAGAATGTGAGAAACTGTGTGTGCCCGTGTGAGAGAAAGTGAGAAGGAGGGCAAGAAGGAAAGCAGGAAGGCAAAGAACCAAGAAAGAAATTACATCTAAGTTACAATATTACTGAAGCAGCGGGTCTAGCATGAAATAATGGAAGCTCAAAGTAATAGGGTTTGGTAAGGTCAGAGTAATGATTTTTTTTTTTTTTCCATGTGAGATTTCGTTCTTGAAAGTGACGCTGAACTATAGTAGGCAATGGTAGGAAAGGAAACATCTTGTTTACAAATGTCAGCCAGCAATTAGCATCATTTAAAGAGTGGAACCACAACGGCTGTTTTTTGTTAGCTTCGAAAACCCATCTCTTTCTTGTGGCCAAGTTTTGAGAGGCAAAGTAGACAGCAAGACTCTGAAACCAGTTCATAAATAGTTGATTTCATATTTTAAAATCTTGCCTATAACTGTCACCCCCCTCGCGTGGATCACAGATGGTGAAGAACTAATTTGTTACTGTTTGATAACGGCTTTTATGTATCAAAGCGCTTATTTACTACTCTGTGGGGGGAAATGACAGACTAAAAGCAATTATGTGTTTTTCTTTCAGTTTTTCTTTAACCACTATGCTCTTTGGCTTTTTTTTTTTTCCACTCCCGACATGTTTCTTATTTGAAATATAGCATTGTGAATCTTTTACATATGTTGTTTCTCATTTAACCCTCTTTCTGGGTTTTCAAGAATGCATCTGGCCAGCCAGATCAACTGTAATCTTTCATGATTGTTTATAATGGCCCAGTGATAAGTAATAACACTCAGGGGTGTCTCCCGGTAACAGCGTATTACATTACAGTATTAAAAATGCAAATTGGGACTTTGCTTTTGAAGATTGTCAGGAAAATGTTTCAAGAAGGTAGAATAGCTACCAGGAACGCCTGAAAGTGAAATCACCCCCTCTCCCCCCACCGTGTGGGGCCTCCTGCCTGCAGGTTTTCTGAAGGAGCCCCTCACCCCCTCCTCCTTCCCCCAAAATAAATAAATAAGTGAAGAGACTTTCCTCTGTACACGGTATTAAGTAACTGATGTTAAATCTCTGGCCCTGGAAAGTCTTGAACTCCTGTATCTTTTTATTTTTTTCTCTCACTCATGATATGCAAACTGCTCACTTGGTGTTGCCACCAAGAACAATTTTGCTCTGGGTTGTGCTTTCTGATGTTGTGTTTGTGCTGTGGAGCTGAGGGGGATGAGGGAATAGTTTCTGCACAAATATTTACTTAGAATAAACAAAAAGGGTTACAATTTGGTGATGACCAGGGCTGATTTGAGGGTGAGTTTCCTTAAAATAAAACAGTGAACCTGCTTGTGTGACTAAAGTTGAGGAAATGCATGAACACCATGGTGAATTGAGTCATTAGTGTAGAATTTTTCCTCCTGCATTAAGAGTTAAAGGCAAAAAATTCTGTTATAGATAGGAAATTTCAATATGTCAATGCAATATCATAATAATGGTTATAGGCTGAAAGAAACATTGTCTATTGCTGCTGAAATCAGTTGGAATTTTCCCACTGACTTAAATGAAAGAAGGAATAAGTCACCATGGAAAAACCCGTGGAAAGATTACAAGCTTTTGTTTGACTCATTACGTCCTTTAAATTACCTCCTGGCTCTCTTTGCCTGTTTCACCCTCCTTTTTTTCTTCCATATTATAGCCACACTGACATTAGGAGATGCCTGTTAATGTCAGTGGGACTGCCTGGGGAGCAATAAACTCAACATGAAGAGGGACAGAAAGTTTTTGCTGAATAAGAATATAAAGAGCATGTACTTCCTTACTCTCTGAAGCCTGTCTTATAGCCAAAGCTTAGACTATCAAGGAAAAAAAGAAAAAAAAAAATCAAGGAAATGTGGAACAGAAAAGGAGAATAAAAGGACAATAGAATTTAGGAAGCTAGTTTAAAGCCTATCCTGTTTGAAGATGAAATATCATAATATATACCTTATTACAACCAAAATATGGGAGTAGCACTTATTTCAATGCTTTAATAGCAGAAAGCTTCAACAGAATTCATAAATCACTTCCACATGTTTTTGAATAAACCTCTGTCCTGCATTGTACAAATTGCTTTCTCAAGACACAGCCTGAGTAAGGTCAGCAATCTTTCCCTCCTCTTGTGTGACTTTCTGAGGGTGAAATTCACCCTTGGCAGTTGTCAAGAAAAAGACCTGTGTCACTGAACTCCTGCCTAAGCCAATTGATTTCCAGTGAGAGCTATATTTAGGCTAATCAGGTCCACTGTGTCTGGATGTGGCAATGAAATAGCTGAAGCATGCTCTATCAGGCCCCATTTGAAAATGCTGGCCCAAGTGCGCTTGTCATTCCTGCTGTATTTCAGACTCTCCATCATTTTGATAATTATACAGCTTGGAAACTTTTTTCTTTTTATAGTCTTTGAAACTATAATGAAGTCTTCGATGCTGCCAACCCAAACCATCCAAAAATCTTGAATCAGGCTTGAAATAATCATGAGATTGGCCTGAAAATCATACAACTGAATGTACTTGGCTTCTTTTATTTGCCTTCTGGTTTTGAGTATTTAGGGTGCAATGGGGTCACATTTGCAGGGTTTCCTCTGTCTCTGTGTGGGCCAGAAATGCAACCTTTTTATAAGACAACTGAAATTCCTTGGGTATTCACATGACTCCAGGAGCTGGGATTTAATGGGAGTGTGTGGGGGAAATCCAGTGTTTGGGCTTGTGATAAAATTGGAAGTCTTGGCATTACAGAGCGTCTCACATTCAAAGTTTGTTTATAAGGAGAATATAGTTATGGAGAGAGAGAGAACAGAGTTTCCTTCTGTTCTCTTCTGACTTGAGAGAAATACCTCTCAAAGGGTGAACTTCACTTCTCAGAGCCAGCACAAGGCCTATTCAGCATCTGAAGTGATGCATAGACCTGGCTCAGTCTCTGCTTAAATTTACTTCATGCTACATTAAAAGAAGCTGCAGAAGTTATTGTAGCTGAGATAGTTTAATGTTCACAAGAAAAGAAGAAATTCTCTCTAAAACTGCCTATTATCAAGGATTTGGAGGCAAAGTTCAACAGAATGGGGTACAGAACTAAAAGCCCTGGTGAAAGAGGATGGAGGAGGCCCTTGAAGCAGGGAGGGAGCTGAGGATAGAAGTATATGAGCTTTATAACATTTGGTATAATTAAAGATAGGAATCTAATCTTAGGACAAGTATTTGTGGAGTAGGAGGCATTTTTAGAGATGCAGGTAGGAGTATCACCTGGAAGCTTTGCATGTAAAATATTAGAGGTAGGATTCATTGTATCAGTTATAAATATATAAACCCCAGGAAATTTAAAGTGAGATTCACCTTATCCACCATCTACACAGGTGCTAGCGCTTTAGTAAGCAATGAAAATTACTAGATACTTCTGGAGTGCAGTTCATCTCATCCTCACAAGATATCTAGAACAGATTGGATAAACTGCACCATAAAAACACCTTCTTATTTCCATTGGCTATATAGGAAAATAACATTCATGGATTTTAAGAGGATTACTTTTTATGTAGACTACCGTCAGTGTAGAAGTCCAAAGTTAAGTATTTTTTCTATGTTTTGCTTAAGAATAATCTTAGCTGACACTTTTTCAGCAATTTGAGATACAGCTGTAAATGCTCTTGATGCAGCAATTTGTGTGTATGCATATGTGCACATGCACAGAGTGTTTGGATATTTTTTCTTTTGTTAATGTCTAAATGGGGAGTTAGCAAGAGTAGGGAATTTAGTGCTGCTCCTGGAGAAGTCACAGAAAGTGTATGGGCTGTTACACCAGCAAACCAGGTGGTAGTCCCACCCCTGATTCTTGGGTAGCTAGCTCAGAGAGAACATGCAAATACACATTTTGGGGTTGAAAGCCTTCTGAAACATCTAAAAAAAGGTAGTAATAGGAAAGGTAATGACTGATATGGTACAATCAGTAGTGAACAAATGTGAAATCTGCTGTAAAAACAAACCTGACACAAGAAAAAGAGTTGAGTTAGGAGTAACAAAGGCAGAGGCTCTTCCTGGAGATTACTGGCAGATAGATGTGGAGTTACCAGGCAGAGAGAGATACTGGTACATACTGGTATTAGCTGACACCTTCAGTGGATAGCCGGAGGCTCACCTCTGTTGCACTAACACAGGCAAGGACGTGGTGAAAGTTTTGCTCAATCACATAATTCTGAGGTTTGGGGTTCCCTTGGGGATGTCATCAGATAGGGGACCACACTATGTTGCAACAGTGGTTAAGGAAGTTACCCAGATTTTGGGAATTATTTGGGATCTGCATACACCTTATAGACTCCAAGCGAGCGGTATAGTTGAACATATGAATGGAGCCCTTAAAACAAATTAGCAAAATTTGTCAGGAAACATCCATGGCATGGGTTCAGGCCTTACATATAGCTCTGCTGAGAATCTGCATACAACCAGGGCAGAGGGATAACATCAGTCTCTATGAAATACTGTATGGCAGGCCATATCAAATTCCACATATTCCAGGTGAAATTCACATGAAGGGGAAACTTGATTTACAGANGATACTCAACTGTATAAGATACAACTACTATTAGATATTTATTATTGTTCATTACTTTTTATTATTAATATTGTTATTGTTAGTTATGTACTGTTAGGTACTTACCTCTTATTAGGTATTTACTAATAGATATTTATCTGTTAATTGTTAGTTGCTATTGTTAGATGTTTACCTATTATTGAATACCTATTATTAGCAGATATTTAGAATAGAGACTTGACAAGGTAAAGCCCTTGTCAAGCCTCTGAAGGGGGGAAATGATGCCTTAAGTTTTAGCTTTTATATTTTTCGGATTCTATGCTGTTTTAGTGTGTAGTTCTGGGCTTCATATTAAAGGTTGATAAGCTCTCTTCACGGAGTAGGTAGACAAAACAATTTCTTTCTAGCTTGGGACCAAGGACAAATTTTAGGTCCAAGAGTGCAAACAACAACAGTGAAGGAAGAGAGGGAACAAGGAGGATGGAGCTTCATAACCTGGAGCTGTAATTGGACAACTGACTCCAATGTGCTAATGGACCAAAAACCTATAAAGTTTTGAGGTCTCATGACCAAGCATCCATTTTTGTGATCATTTGTGGATTTGACTTGGGTGTAGCCGCGGCGGGGTTCCTGCACTGCCCAAGCTGTATCCTATCAATAAATACCTTTTATCCTTTTATTGTACCTAGTCTCTGTTTCCAGGTCAGCCTACCCAGGCATCAACTGTATTGAACAAGACTAAACTGCATGAAGAGGGAGATGAAGGTATAGCTTGGAGCCATTTATACTACATGATAAGTGTCTAGGTAAAATACAGTGGTCATACTCTGGGATCCTCAACTACAAACCAGTGGCAATGTCCTAACGTCTCAGACCAATCTGTAGTGCTTTAAAATAGTTTGTCAAGTTTTGCTTTTCTTTTGTGACTAGCAACACCTTTAAGCAATGCACCATTAGTGTCTCTTAATCCCAGTTGTGTATGCCTTAAAAATTGGCAGAATGTTTTCAGTCAAAAGGTATCACATTCAGTTTAAGTACAGGATTTACACTGTGCTAAGCCAAGTACTCTTTGCCAGCAATTTGACATCCTGAACAAATAAGGTTTGAATTCCTGCTCTGAAACAGGAAAAGGATCATTTAGTCTGTTTGAATATCATTTAGAATAGGATAGCTTTATTTTTTTGATGCAGCAGTAGTGTCAAGTGTAGATTCTGACAGATTTATTGAATTGATGCTTGCATGTTAAACATACAGCTTTAGACACAGTTTAAATATATATTCAATCTTTCTATGAAATTTAAGTTATGAAAATACCCTATGATAGGTAGATTATAAATGTAATATAAAATAAATGATAACCAAAGTTTCTCAGGGTAGTTTTTCCAGCACAGCTATGACTGAGGTTATGAAAAAGGACAGGGGAGATCACACATGAAGTAACAGAACCACAGAAAGATGGTATTTATTTGCTGATTTTGTCATAGAAGTCAAATGTCATGTTCTCAGACCCTGCCTTTAATCTTCCCTCTGTTGCAGCTATTGCCCATCTTTGGAGACGTAGTGTTTCAGTTAGTAAAATTTCTTTGGTGCATTAATTTCTGCTGCAGAGAGAATAAAATAATGATAGTTCTTACTGCTCTAAATAACCCTAACCTGAGCATGTGTCTGTGGACAAATGGGACAGGAGACAGACAGTGAAGTGAAAGTATGTTCTTGAACTTGAAAGTAGTGTAATTTTATTAATGTGACATTCTGAGATAATAAGAGCCACCTTTAAGTAGGGCATCCCACCTGACCTTATTGTTTCTTATCTGAGAGTTGGCTTAATTACAGCTGCCTTGGGTAGCTCTGTCAGGAACTCTACCAGGAAGTGGTATATGGATGCTCTTCATGTCCAACAACCAGGTGAGACACAAAATAAAGGAATTAGGGGATGAGTGCAGGGGACAGCACATGGCGAGCCAGGCTCCTCTCCTAATGCTCTGCACCTTAGATTGCCAGCTATGGACTGAATGGTGTGTAGCACTCTTACGTGGTGCTGCAAGCCTCAATGTCCTGCTTACATGGCTGGAGGGTGAGGTGTTACCATCAACAACGCTGTCCAGCAAGGTGAAGAGATGAGACAGGAATTCAGACAGAGAGGAGGTGACTTTTGCTTGTGTACGTGGATACAAGACTTTGTCCCGTCTGTTATGCCCCTGTCCACTCGGTAGTTTTAGGGGAACGTTGTTTGATTCACTCTGGGTGGTGCCTGGGAGAAATAACAAGATTCTCAGGAGGTTCTCTAACAAACTTTTACTTGCAAACTTTAGAACATTAAGGTAGAATAAGGTACTTGGCAAATTTTAAAACAACATCCAGGAAAAGTAAGGCACTTCATGAACTTCAACTTAGCAAACTTAAACTTGGCCAACTTTAACTTATCCAGACACAACAAAGCACTTTGTAAGGCATTGACTGGAATTCTCTAGTTTGGGTTACAGTATATGTTGAGAAGAAAGAGAGAAAGAAAGAGAAAGCAAGGAAAAGAGTAGAGAGATATACATGTTTTGGGAGGTTTAGGTTTGATATTAAAAAAGGTTCTTCACTCAGAGAGTGTTTGGGCACCGGAACAGGCTCCTCAGGGAAGTGGTCACAGCACCAGCCTGACAGAGCTCAAGAAGCGTTTGGCCAATGCTCTC
The DNA here is from genome assembly GCA_013400175.1 of Phainopepla nitens. Lineage (NCBI taxonomy): Eukaryota > Metazoa > Chordata > Aves > Passeriformes > Bombycillidae > Phainopepla > Phainopepla nitens. The sequence continues at coordinate 1,043,692 of VXBQ01015435.1, forward strand.
AGGCACATGGTGTTACTCTTGGGGTTGGTGCAGTACAGGGCCAGGAGCTGGACATCATGATCATTGTGGGTCTCTTCCAATTTAGTATATTCTCTGATTCTGTGGTATTACCACCCACTAATCCAGAAACAAGATTTAATTGCTTCAATTTCTATGTCCACTGATCAAAGTGATGGTCGTAGTCTTGCTCCATTGGGGGTGAGGAGAATCTCACAAAACACAAAGTTCTGAGGTTTAATATATGCTTGGGTTTATGTAGGAACACCCATGTACCTCCCCTGGTGAGGAGAATTTTACATTATATGATGTATATACACTGTGGATCAAGTACTGTCCTTTAGTGGAAGGCATCAGAAGTGAGTCAGAGCACTCTTCATGGGTTTATGACCCCTTCTAAGACATGACAGCTGCTTCTTATGTCAGCATAGCTGAGCCAGTCTTGCCTCATCAGAAGGGATGAACACCTTCAGGCCTATGTTTGAATGTCTCCATACCTCCCCCAGAGTGGAGGTTTCACACCTGAGCCAGTTGTGCAACAGGACACTGGCATGATAAAAAAGCACTATCCCAGCTTGCAGGATCTGCTTCTTATCAGCATCTTTCCTTACCTAACTCAAAATCCAGGTTCTTGCCAAATAAGTGTTGATTTTTTTGTGGTCATCCTCTGGTGCTCATGCCCCCTGCACCTGTGCTGTTACCTTTCACATCATCAGCAAACACCACTGCTTTTGCAAATGGCTGATTGTCTGAGCCATTAATCATTAACATTTCAGTCTCTCACACCATCCTCTTCCTCCTACTATTAATTTAGGCTTCAAAATGATTTACAGAAGTCCTGGTGAGGCATAGTAACATTTTCTAAACCTCATTTGGCAGACTTTGAACACTTTTCATTCATGGGCATGCTGTGCCATTGTTCAGAAAAAAATTATAGCATTTTCTGTCTCATGGCTGCTGCAGCACAACCTTTATAAAGAGTTTTAGCTTGTCATCACTTTTTACTGAATACTTGTATAACTAGTAGCAATAATAATAGTCTTAAAAATAATGCTAATAACCAGCCCTTCTGTTTGAGGCTCCTTGATTTATATCACTTCCTCAATGAGGCTAAGATTGCCTTGAGAGAACATTCACCTGTGTCTAACTATGCATCCATTAAAGGGAATGCAAGCTAAGGGAAGTGAGTGTGGGAGACTTTGAAAGGCTCCAATATGAAACACTGATTTACTTTGGAGAAGGGCTACAAATTGTATTTGGGATTTACTTGAAGAAGCATCTGATTTTTTTTTTTTTAGTTTTGTTAATTAAACATGATTAAATCAAACTTGATTTAAAGATATGGTCATGCAATAGAAATTGACAGTACACTAAGACAAAATCATTTAAATACCCTCACATTTTTTAAAGAATCCATAGAAAAATTCCTTACTTATTTCTAGCCTGAAAGCACCTAAGAACAAAATATTAAGCAGAAGTCACTAGATGTTGACTCTCAAAGACAACTTGAAATACCACCCTTATTACAAACACTGTGTAAACCATGGTACATTAAAAAAATAAAAACGCAGCCTCAAATTTACCTATTTTGCATTGTACTTACAATGTCCTTGTTCTTTAGCAACATGGACTTCTTTGCATTGAGACAAAATACATGCAAAGAAGTCCTTGTGAAATGATAATAAAAAAAAGTAATTTATTGCTTCTTTTTTGTAATCATAGGCAAAAATATTTTAAAAAATCACACACGCACAAAAGAAACAAATGCACTTATGTTACTGTTGTGGTTTCAGCAATTGTTAATTTGACAATTAAGTGTTCCAGGATCCGTCTCTGGCTTTTGCTGCTATGGATTTGCTGTACCATATGCTATTATTCAGGCTAGTGATGGTGACACAGAGCTCATTTTCTGTCTACTGATCTATGTAACTTTCTGAGATTGTTCTTTACTACTGATAAAAAATATCCTTTTTTCTGGGCTTTCTAGAAATTAAAGGTGATCTCAGATATTACCATTCTGCATTGCTGCTTGATGTTTATCTGTTCTATCACCAGCACAACAAAGGAAAGACAGTTTTAATTTGCTGTATGTTGTGTAATGCAAACGTGAGTTACTGTATATCCCTTAACAGCCCATCATTAATTTCCCTTGCATGCCGTTTCCAGGTTTCATATATTGCTGGCTGTTGTGATAGTATGTAAAGCATCAGCTGCTGTTTCACAGCTTGGATTTTAAGGGGTCCACAAGGAGATATCAAAAGCTGAAATTCTAATATTGCCTCTAATGGAAGAACTATTACCCAAACAAGCAGGATGTAGATTTCTTTCCTAGCAGAATGCTGCTATGGCATTCTCTCACTAATGGCTCTGCAGCATTCAGGACTCTGGCAATGTATGGTTTTGCAGTTCTGATAAACAATTATTTTATACTTATTCTTTTGCCCAAATGAAAAAAAAAAATAGTCTAACTAGTTCGGGAGCAAATTTATTTGTATAAATTCTTACAATGTGCTCATCACTTTTTACAACACTATATGGGTGTAGTACACAAAAATAAGATTATTGACACTGGAAATTTGTGGCAAATAGAGATTAAGCTTGAAGCCAGAACTGTATGACTGTGAGAATCTGATTTGTATAGCAACTTAAAAGCTGGTAATTAGTAAAGTTATAGATTGGGACCAGTTTTTTATACCAATTCTAATGTTCTTCATAAACAGCAGAGCATCTTTACTAGTTGTCTTGGAGGCAGTGTGACTCATTTGACTCAGATTCAAACCCTGATTTTTTTTCTGTAAATTTTAAAAATAATGATAAATAGTCCAAGTGAAATTAGGAGAACTGACATATAATGAGAATCTAACAATTTATTCTCTATAAATGTGCTTTGTAAAGAAAGCTACAAGATGTTTGTTTTCTAAAAGAAAAGCAAAGGGAAGTGTCGAGAGAAGAAAACTATTTTTGTTTAAACATGGAAGAGTCCCCATTCTTAAAATAAGGAGATAATGGGTTGTTATCAAAACAAAAGCACATTTGTTCTGTTTTTGAAGATACAGGCTCTAGTTCTTGAAGGAATGCCTGGGATTTTTACTTCAATCATCACTGTTCCCATTTTGAGACAAACATAGAGATAGACATAAGACTGCTGCTGTGAGACCCCTCAAGCAAACTTTGATTCCATGTTTAGGCATTTGGTACCTAAACTTAACCCCATACTTCATGTATGGGGTTAAGATTGCTATTTAGTTTACCTATTTCTGAAAACTCTGTTGAGAATCAGAGCTCATCCTTTAGGGGGAAAGTTGTTTAACTGTCGTGATCAACTGATTGCCAACAAGGTGGGTTAGCATCTTCTGGAAGATATGTTTCAGAAAATAGATGGCAAGAACAGTCATACTTGAAGTAGAAGGAAAGAAATCATAACAGAAGCCTAGAAGAAAGATTGCTAGTGGAAAATCATAGGTGTAGGATAGTTTAAAAAGGCATTCTGTACCATCACTTTATAAATATTGCTCTTTTGTGCTGAGTTATTGCCTCATCTGCTGTTGTAGCTTGGATTTTCTTTAAATCTTTTTACCTTGCTGAACTCAGTCTCAAAGTCTGTGTTTATTCTAGAACAGTGCTACTGGAGTGTAATGGGCTTTTACGTTCATCTTAATAAAACCTAGAGAAACTAATAATCTTTACACTGAAGTAAAGATCTCTGTCACATTAGATATGTAGGTAGCTGGTTTTCTCATCTATAACACAGAATTTCTCCTAACATTTTTCCATAGAGGCCTTATTTGTAAAATGTGACTTTTTCCTTTGCTACAAAATGACTCATTTTCAAAAAAATCTGAAAGTTGAAAAGAAAAAAATCAAAGTTGCAAATTTCATGCAAAACTCTGGGTCTTTTTAGATTTTAAACTTGATGCACAGGGGAACGTATGTGAAGGGATAGAAATCTGGGTCACAGCATGAAATTCCTGTTTTTGTATTCATAAAAAACAAACTCCATATATCAAAGGAAGGAGGTGTGAAGTAGTAAAAAAGAAAAGGAGAAAAGCAGTCTAAAATATTCTCAGCTCTTGATATGTCTCAAAAACCTACTGAGTTCTTTTAAGACATATGATTTCCTCAGACCATTACTGAAACAAAAATATTACTTTCTCTGCTAATAACTGCTCTAAATTTCTCTTCTGGAGAATTAATGAAACATTTTCAGTTTCCCAGTACTTTTTTTTTCTATCAAAATATGGTCCTAGGCTCTGTGGTCTTGAGAAATGCTCAGGTGGGTACCAATTTATATATAAAAGCAGGACACAGACACTGAATACCTCCTCCTCTACCCATATGTGGTCAAGAGTTAAAGGGATGATGGTATGCAAACAAATCCTTTTTGGAATCATAATATTATCCTGAGAATAAACCCTTGAGATGTACAGTATCTCATGTACACGCCTTAGGAAAGAAATCATTAAGTACACATCCCTTTTGAACAAAATGGCAATCTGTATGTCTCCTGCACTACAGACCAAATTGTGAACCAGTTACATTGCAAGCTGAATCTCAAGAGTGGATTGCTGGAATGAATTTAGTTTACAAGTTAATGATGACTACCAGGTTCAAGATCACACTATAGAATCATAGAATTTGCTGAGTTGGAAGGGAGTCACAGGAATCATTGAATCCAGCTTCTGGCCCAGGACAGCCCAGGAATTACACCATGTTTCTGAAAACATTAGCCAAATGCTTCTTCAACTTAACAGACTATGGGATAAACCCTTGCTTTCTAAATGAACCTACATGTGATAGATTGAGCTAAAAATGTCAGTTTGACACTTCTGAGGACAGCCAGTAAATGAAAAATAGTTCTTAAAGAGATCATACTTCTAGCATGGCATTTGTAGAGGTAAAAACTGGGGTTTTTTTTAGACAGCTGCAGGGAAATAAAATTTTCTAATGCAATTCTGTCACAGAAAGACAAGGAAATATAAGTATTGTTTGAAGAGGAACATGCCAGTAATTACATGAAGTGCTGTTCTGCTGCTCTGGGATTTTATTTTCTATTATAAAATTACTTGAGAATAACCTAAAAAATAACCTAATAATGAGTGAAAAAGTACAATTTTAAGTTGCTTATGAGAGAAAAAAGAAACAAAGAGAAGTAACTGCCACTAAATTTCATTTTTCTTTTTGAAATTCTTGCTCAGCTCACTCATGCTTTTTGACAAGAAGTTCCACTGCCCACTACTGAATTTACATCCAAGAAGTGAGTAACGTAAGAGAAGGTACATGACTATATCAATTTCCTAGTGACTTTCCTTGTGCTGTTTGCTTGCTACTAATTATATTTTTTATGCACTCTTTTGCTGTGAGAGAACACAAGTGATATCAGCCATCACAGCAAAAATCAAATGGGATTCCATGGACTAAGGAAGGGATAGGTTATTTCTGCTTGATCCTGGTAAAGATTCCCAGTGCTCAGCTCATTTGGGACCTTGAATTTCCAATTGCTCTCTTTAAAAACTTCCCCATAGCCTTGAAAATTACTATGTGTGGTTAGTGACAGAAAGGAACTATCATCTCTGTATAGTGACCATACATATTTTTATTTACAGGAGAGATAGATCAGCTTCCTTCACTTTCTCCCAAAGATACAGAACTCCTTAAATGTGGATAATGCCATTCTTTAATATCATTAAATGTAAATAGTATTTCCAGGAATTCATGAAAGAATTATATCTTCATAAACCTTTTGGGCGTGCTTCTCCTTTTGGGTTGAGGCTGTGCCTTAACTGGCATAATTTCACCCTCGTTGTTTTCATGTTATAAAAGTCTGTCAGCAATGAAACATCAGTAGAATTCCAGATGCATATGTTAGTCCCTGAGAAACACAAGCCCTCTCTGCTATGAGTCAGACAGAAAAAAAAATCTTTGATAAAAGTCACATGTTTGCCCAGTGGAAGAATAGTTAGATGGTGATACGGGTTCACAGAAGTGGTGTATGATGATCTACAAATTAATTAGACACTTGGATTGCCAGAGTGTCAACATTTGCTAGGATTTGTGTGAATGCTGATTTAGGCTTCAAAACAGCACTCAGGTTCAGGCTAAACTTCAAGCACATCCTTTAGTCCAAGAAAGAAAAAGTCAGGACCTAAATTATATTGTGTATTTAATTTGGAGCTAATAAAATGTAAGTACAAAAAGAGAACATTTGTGCCAGTTTATTATACAGTATTTGACCCTATCTACCCTATTAAAACTTTGCATTCTTTCTCCAGTGGTGCCGTATGGGAACACAAGATTGCAATTGTGCCCCAAGAGCATGACAGCAGTCCTCATAATAGTTTCTTCAGTCTTTTTTTACATTGCTTTCTAAAATGATGCTGCCATATGTGGTGTTATATTTAAGCAGCAGATGCTGTGAACTCACAAAGCTGAAGAATGCTGAAGTATGATGCCATTTGAAAACAGGTTTTCTAAGGAAAGCTGACTTCTTGCAAGGCTTTGGATTTATTTCAGGCATTTCATTACTAATTACAAAAGGCCATACAGAATGCATTTATACCACTTGTTCGTTCTGTCTTGAAGCACCTAATATATGGGCTCTCTGGCTTTTACTCTATATTGCTATTTCCACAGCTACAAAACAGATATAAGCTCTGTTTGCAACAGCGTTAATGCTTTAATTTTAAAAAGGAGCTGGGACTAGGTCTTCGTTTTTACTCCTTTACTTAACCAGAGTTTGAACTAAGGATGATATTGTAAACCAGGCTCATAGTATTAGGCTATGAATTAGCTAGAAAGGATATTATGAATATAATGTTAGAAAATTCAAATTGCTTCAGTTTTCATTGGTAACTGACTTTCTAGCCATTTTCATGTTTAAAAATTAAGCAAGCAAATTCACAGTCTACTCTGAAGAAGATTGAGATTGGCAGACCTGCTGGATTCATAGGGAGTCATATCAGTTCCAATAGAACATACATGAGATACCTGGACTAGCAGTTGAAAGTGGGTAAAGTAGAGATATGCAAGAAAAAAGGTGAAGGAGGGACACATTTCTAATATAGAGGTTGCTTCATGGAAGCTGATTTGGGAAAATAATAGAATCTAGCACCCGAAGTAAATACAAACATTTTTCTAGCATTGATGACTTGAGTCAATTTGATTTCATGTGTAACTTCACTGGACTTATGAGACTGAATATCAGGCTCTGTAAGACAGGCAGTTCTTTTTTACACATGGTCAGCTCTGAGCAAGTGCTGGATGATGCTCTCTCAATGGGGCAATCCTGGATGTACATACGGACTGTGGAATGAGATGCTGGAGAGAAGCGCTTAGGAAAGGGAGTTGGGGTCCTGGCAGATATCAGGGCCCTGGCAGCGAGGAGGGCCAGCCCTGTCCTGGAGGCATCAGGCAGCTGGACAACGGATGGGATTGTCCTGCTCTGCTCTGCACTGGAGCAGCCTCAGCTTGAGTTCTGGGGCAGTTTTGGGTGCCACAACACAAGAAAGGTATAAAGCCATTATAAAGCAGCCAAAAGAGGGCCAGGAAGATGGTGAAGGGCCTTGAGGAGAAGTTGTATGAGGGGCAGCTGAGGTCACTTGGTCTATTCAGTCTGGAGGAGACTGAGGGAAGACCTCGTTGCAGTTATAGCTTCCTTACAAGGGGAAGCGAGGGGCAGAAACTGATCTCTTCTGTGTGGTGACTGGTGATAAGACCCGAGGGAATGGCCTGAAGTTGAATCACGGGAGATTTAGGTTGGATATTAAAAAAAGGCTCTTCACCCAGAAAGTGTTTGGACACTGGGACAGGCTCCCCAAGGAAATGGTTACAGCTCCAAGCCTGACAGAGCTCAGGAAGCATTTGGACACATCTTGGGCACATGGTGTGATGCTTGAGGCTGTCATGTGCAGAGGCAGGAGTTGAAATTTGATGATCCTTGTGGGTTCTTTCCAATTTAGCATATTCTGTGATTTTATGAACGGCAAATAGAGCAAGTTGCCATCATGTCTTGTATTAATTTATAGTAATTCTTGCACCTGAGGGGATAGAGACTCTGATTTGGGACAAAGGGAACTATCCATTGAGATTTCTGGAAGGTCCTGCATGTTTTTTGCATCCTTCCACACATAGATAAAGTATAGACTGGCTTGGGTCTTCTCTCACTTGTGACACTGATTGACACTCCCATCTAAAGTATCAGTGAAAGTATAGACCTGAATGTCTCATAAATATATTTGGTATGAATGGCAAAGTCTTGGCAGTGGACAGGGCTGCGGGGTGGTCTTTACGGGAAGAAATGTGGGACTGACTGCCTTTTGTCAGATACAACCAGTATCTCCAAAGTGGACCTACCATAGGGCGCAGCTGATCCTATCAGCTGAAATGGTGGCACCTTTGTGAACACTTATATAAAAAAGGGAAGAAAACAGCAGGGGCAGAGGGAAAAAAAGAATGAGAAACAAGAGGGAACAACAAAGTCAGAGAAGGGGGAGTGGGTATAGGACTGGGGGAACTGTGACCTGAGGAAAACCCAAAGTGGAGTGTAGACAAAGGGTGATAAAACAAAGAAACTACTGTGTAATTGACCCCCATCTCTGGTGCTGCTTGTTACCTTGTTGCAGGGACTGAATGTAACCTGTGTCAATAAAGAGTGTGGAGAGCAGTCTGAAGTGAATGAGTAAAGTGGAAGCAAGGAAAGAGGAAGGACAAGAGTCCTCCTTTCCTGGGAAAGTGAAATAGAAGATGATTTGTCCCTAAGAGCTTAATGCTTGCCTTGTTTTATTTTGCAATGTTCTAATCAGTAATTATATAGTTATGCAATTTGCAGTAAATTAAATACCTCAAGTTGAGTTTGTTTTGCCTGTGATAGTACTTAGCAAGTGATTTTCCCATCTTCAGCTTGACCCATGGAATCTCTCAATCTCATTCTTCTCTCCTGCATCTAGCTGTAGGGGAGAGAAAGGAGGGGAGTGAGCTAGTGCCTGGTTAGTTCTTGGGTAGTAGTTGAGATGAATTCACCATAGCATTTTCTCTCTCCTTCCTTCCTTCCTTCCTCTCTTCACTCTATTTTTTTTTTTTTTGAATGGGAGAAGTGTATCAAACAAAGTTGACACTAAGTTAGGTTATTGTTGCAATTAATTTTTGCTACTATCAGTTCCACAATAAAAAAAAATAATATGAAGCTGCTCCTATTGTAGGTGTTTCCAGCAGTATGATATTGGCATCCAGATCACATTGTGAAAAGGGATATTCTAACTACACTGCCAGCACTAGAATGAAAGATGTAATTGTTCTAAACCATACTTGGTATGGTTGCCACCCAGAAGTTATGTACATGGGTTTGTACTTTATACCTTTTCCCACTTCCTCTCTCATTGTGTTTCCCTTTTGCTCATTCATCTGCTGTTTTTGGGNTCCTTCCTCTCTTCACTCTATTTTTTTTTTTTTTGAATGGGAGAAGTGTATCAAACAAAGTTGACACTAAGTTAGGTTATTGTTGCAATTAATTTTTGCTACTATCAGTTCCACAATAAAAAAAAATAATATGAAGCTGCTCCTATTGTAGGTGTTTCCAGCAGTATGATATTGGCATCCAGATCACATTGTGAAAAGGGATATTCTAACTACACTGCCAGCACTAGAATGAAAGATGTAATTGTTCTAAACCATACTTGGTATGGTTGCCACCCAGAAGTTATGTACATGGGTTTGTACTTTATACCTTTTCCCACTTCCTCTCTCATTGTGTTTCCCTTTTGCTCATTCATCTGCTGTTTTTGGGGTGACATGTTCATTTTTATTAAGTGTCTATTGACTTATCCTTCTTTTCTTTACGGTCTCTGCAGCTCTGCTAAAACATTGCCAATCCAACATTGCTGGAAGTATTGATTGCAGTAGCAGTAATGTTTAACTAGTTCTTGGCTAACATGCCTACTAGCAAGATTTGGATCCTTCCACTTCTAGATCTCCCTGATATGTGCTGACCCTCCTCACAGTTAAGAGCTCTATGTGATGCCCCTTTTCTGCTTGAAAAAGAATGAAATACAAATCATAATGAAACTCCTTCCCCCCTTGGGAGCGATCCTGCAGCATGGCTGCAGAACAAAACAAAGAGATAATTTCCAGCAAAGCTACTTAAGGTTCACGATTTCTTAAAGGAGAGGGAATATTGCAATGCAGAGAAGATCCTGGACTACTCTTGGGAGCTCCAGACTCCCTTATGCACAAGAATAATATGTTATTTATTCAGGCCAACAGGCTTTGCATCTCACCTGCAGTCTTATAATAAGCTGACAAGCAGAGAGGAAATGGTCTGAGAGCACAAACAGTAAGTTGCCCTTGTATTGAGAATATCATGGGCCAGCAGTGGAACTGAAAAAATTGGTGCAGAAGAAGGTGAGGGAAAGAAGCATTAAATAGGCATATGTGGTCTGCTAGATTGAGCTGTTTGGAGAAGAAGGATGAAGCTATAAAATCAAGATTTAGATTTTTACAAGTTCAAGAAAGGATGGCTCCTATTTGCAGTTCAGCTTTGAGTGTCTTTAGTGAAAAAAAGATGGCCTTAGACTGAAGTTAGTGAAGTTTAGTTAACTCTGTAAGTAAATTTTCAAAGAATCCCTCACTCAAAACCTGCTCACTTATCAGCAAAATAGATTATATGAGGAAAGTTTTAAGAGTGTTGGCTTCTTCAATATTTCTGGTTTCTGAACAGAGTATCTGAAGCTGAAACATTTGTATGGTTTTGCTGTCCAAACCTAACAAGGATGCAGCTCTAGTAAATGACAAAATCCAGATAGAGTGTGGGAGCAGCAGGATCCCAAATTAAACAACTGGGAGGTTGATAAATGCTTCCAGTAGCAGATTTAACTACAGATGGAATCGTTTGACCATTCGACACGGCACAGTCCGCTTGTTGGGGGCTTCCGACCATCTCTCTGCAACATTAACTTCATAAAAACTTCCATCAAAGAGCCCCCACCAGAGTCACAGAGCCTTTTTCAGAGTGTTTTTAAACAGCAGAAATAAACATTAAAAGATTCTGCCCTTCCTTTCTTGACATTTTTCTGACACTAAATTAGAATCAGATGGAAGGTATCATTATTTCCACAAAGATTATAATGCAAACAAATTCTTTACAATAACTTAGAAAAAATCCCAAACCTAAACCTAAACCATTTAAAAATGTGTATACATTTGGCCAATAAATTCATAGAGAAATTTTGTTCAAGGCTCATGTGTCTCAGTTTGTATTCCTGTCCTTGGCCAGAGGAAGTCCTTCACTAACCAGCACTTTTAACAAGCAGTTTATTTATTATCCTGCACAACTGATAATTTTGTTCTTCAGGTGTTTTTCCTCCTTTCCAGATTTTTTTTTAAGTACTGCATTTCTTTTCTGCACTTTGAAATGAAAAAATAATTACGTACCTGTCATTAGGAAAATAAATCTGCAGCAAATTTGAGTATTTTCATTCCAAGAATCTCTAAGAATTTGAGATGATATAATTTTAAAATGACAGTTTTTGAAAAGCAGAGTTTCAAACACAAGCAGGTGGTTCCCCTGCCTTCCTGCTGGTGAACGCTATGCAAAAGGCTGTCAGTGCTCTCCAGAGAATCTGTTCACTGAGAAGGTGCTGAACCAGGATAATGATTTTGTGAACTGGAAATTTAAGAGATATTTGAGATTAAATATATGTGGTTAAATGTAAATGCAAAAGAGGACTGAATTGTGTACATTTTTGAAGGATGACATTAATTTATTAGTATTGAATAACTGATTCCCCAATATAATTTAGAAAGGTTTATGACACTTTTCTTGGCTACCTACAAGGTATAATTGCTAAAAAAAGACAGAATTATACCTTTATTCTTTAATGTTTGTGTTCTCCACAGTATTGGAGTTAGAGACACCACTGCCTTCTGTGTTTTGTTGTTTTGGTTTTTTTAGCAAACACTCCTGGCAAAGTGCAGGATGATGACCCAGAGAGTCCTTGTGTTTTCTTCTGAGTTAGGGGGTCTTGCTTTAATGTGAACAATAATTACTTTTTTAGAGTGATGAAAATCAGGTCTATTTTGGCTCTTTGTTGATGGTTCTTTGAAAATATTCTCAGGATCTAGTAACACTGACATTGCATTAAAATTCTAGTTAGTAGATTACTTCATAATTATAATGGTCTGCAATTACAACTCAGTAACTAAGTGCAGAGCTATTCATTATTACTTGTATTTGTATGATGTAGTATTCACAACACACTATCCAACATTCACCCATTCCTTGTACCCACAGAGAAAGTCTCGGTAGGTGCAGACTCAGAAGTGCTCATGATCTACAGCCACAACCTTTCTCTCTGAGGAACTCGTCACATGTCACCACCTATTCATATTGAATACATCATCCAGTGATTTAGTCTTGTTTTCTAAACTATACTGAGGTAGAAACTTGCTATTTTCTTGTTGTGAAGATATCTCTTGGTACCTTGCCTGCTCACAGCTGGCTTCTAAGGCATACATTTCAGGCTTATATCTCCCTCAGGCTGCAAGTCAGATCTTTATTGCTCTCAGTGGCTGTTGGGACAGGCTGTAGGTGCAAAGGTTTAAGTGAAGTGCCCCTGCTGAAGAGCTGGGCCAGGCCAGGTGTTCAGCCAAGCATGTCTCACATTTGGTGCATAGGGCAATGCTCCCTATCAAGCACTGCCATGTCCATATCAACTATTATACATGTTTTAGCAAATTTTGGCATTGGTCAACTGAACATAAGTGGTAGCAAAAAATGTGATTGGACTGTTTCACCAGTGTCAGAAGATGAACTTCATGAAGGTGGTAATACCACACAGTTACTGCTCTCCTTTAGTGTAAGGCTCCCAATATTAATTATGAATATCAATAAATCAGTTATCACAATTATAGGCTTGCTGTGAGGCTCATTTTACACACACCAAACAAGAAATACTCAAAATTAGTGATTGATTTATTTACAGATGATTTAGGACCCAAATTCAATCTGAAATTGAATGAAATTTCAACTCATAAACATCCACTTAGGTTCTTGTTCTGTTCTGAAAGGCTCAAGATCATGAGGGCCAGGTTGCCTGTGGCAGAAGTAAGAGAAATATGCAGACCAGATGTTTCCAATCCATAGAACCATAGAATGGTTTGGGTTGGAATGGAATTAAAGATTATCTAGTTCCAGCCCTCTGCTGTGGACAGGGGACATTCCACCAGACCAGGTTACTCAGAGCCGCATCCAGTTTGGACATATACACCTCCATGGAGGAAGATTCCAAAACCCTGTCTGGGCAAGCTGTTCCAGTGCCTCAGCACCCTCACAGTGCCTCAAGAAAGAGTTTTTGCTGATCCCTAAACTTACTCTCCTTCAGCTTAAGACCATTCCACCATGTCCTATCATTACATCCTTATCATTTGGCCACAGGAAATAATCTTCTCACCTACATTTATCCAGCACCTTTCTTCCTTCACAAAGAAAAGAAAACCAGAAATATCTATGCAAGACATGGAAATGTTCTGAACAACTTTCTATTTATTATGTATTTGAATGTCCTTCTGATGGGTGACTACGCCTTTGCTAGTGGTACTCAAAGAGCCAAAAGAAACATATGTTGTGAAAAGTACCTTTAGCAAAACAAACAGATGGATAGGTAACACTTTAAAACAGGGTGGCCAATGATTAGCAATTCATTTGGTATTCATTGTGATAACATTAATTGTTATGAATAAATTACATTTAGCAAGACTTGGAATTTTGTGAAAAGAAAATTTGCCTTTTGGGGACTTAGTGAAAAGGAATAAAAATAAGCCACTTTTTAATTTTTTTTCCATTTTGTTTTATTTTTCCCATCTCAGAAAATGGATTTTTACAGCATTAGAAAGATTTCTAAACTGCTCAGTCCTTTCTGCTGGTTAATCACTCTCTTACTCAGTTAAATACACCATGGAAGTGAAAAGATATACCTATTGCCTGTAAGCTGTAAACAGTCAGTAGATTGTGTTCTGATGATTACAGACAGTTTATATTGGCTGAACCAGGCTTTAGCTGTCAGCACATAAAGAGAGAAATGGACAAAAGAAGCTCTGAGAGCAGATGTTGACACTGGAAGCTCAAATTCAGGGATCCTCAGCCTGTGGCTGTGGAAGCCCAGCTGGGAGAAGGAGACAAGCTGCATTCATAGAGCCTCTCTGGGATCCCTGCCCCATGCAGGTACCCGGCCATTGAGAGACAGGAAGATGAAAGGCTGCTTCACAGATGTCACCTGCTGAGGGTTCAGCAGCCTGTCCAGAAATGTCATGTTTGGCAGCTGGTGGAGGATCCCTCCCACCAGCTCTGGCGCACAGATTCTCACAGTATTCCGAGAAAGATGCTTACACAGGGGCTTCCTAATGAGACAACATTAAAGAGAATTTTTGGCTTCTGCCTGTAACAGCACATTGACATTAACCTAGCTGTCCATTCATTACACAGTTCTCCTGAAGATCAGTCACTCTAACAAAATGAATTTTAGGCATAAGCATCAAGCCAAATTACCCTGGAAAATTGTTGAGATGGCTATCTCCTCTCATTCTGTTAAACTGATTCTGCATTCTTTTGTTGCTGTGTATGTTTCTGAAATTCTACTGATACAGGCTCAGCCGAGGCACTTGGCCCAAAAAGCAGTACAAACTGCAAAGTTCTGGAGGATATATCACACTCAAACATGGCATACTGAATGCTCCTGGGTCCTATTATCTGCTTGGATAGTATTATATGACCTCGTCTGAACACATTTAGAGCATCGGCAGAAAAAAATCAGAGAATATTTCTAAGGTAAAAAAGAAGGGCAATAAGAATTTGGCAGAAGGAAGTTAAGATCTAAGCAGAAAGGTGCTAAAGTGAAGCAGAAGAGTTATTGCTTAAGTCAGTTGGGAGGGGTTAGTGCTTGCTGTTTTTCTCCCCTACAGCCCTCAGATTAAGGCAAATGGCACATGCTTTGTCTTTTGCCTTTTGGGCTACTTCTGATGTGCATGGAAAGAACAAGGGGTCCTTTTCCATACTGCACACAGGCTCAGGGAAGTGACAGGACTTGATTCTTGTAAATCGGTTACATTCCCAGAAATATTACTTAAATGCATGGTATCTAAAAATGGCATTGGATCTAAAACTGCATTTAAAATTACTCAGAATGGTAAAATTTCTTATTTGATTTTTTTTAAACTTTACAATCTTCACCTATTTTTCCTCTCTTTTTTTCCCCCTGTATTTAATGTGCTAATAAGAATAGCCATGTTTTTAACAGGTGAGATTTTTTGCTATAAAATCTACCTAGTAGTGAATTACCTCTTAAGAGCATTCTGAGGCATCAAAATTCCACTCCGTCCCATGGAAGGACTTTAATCATCTACATTTTTTCACAACTATAGTTTGGGTTATTGTTTTGGTTTTTCCCAAGGAGGCTGCTTGCATACCAGGCTAGAACAGCCAATGGTCCTCAGAACCTATGGCAGGAAAGGTTTGCCTGAGCATGCCAAGCAGAAGAACAAAAAAGAAATTTGTTCATTAGTCACATAAAATGGTTGAAACTAAAATCACTTTTAGTGCTACTACTGTTTTTGACTATGGTGACTAAAACTTTAGAGCATTAGGGTCATCTTGACACTTTAGTCATTGTTTTGCAAAAGGGGAGGAGAAAAATAATTAGTGAAAAATTAGAGGAGGGACTAACTGAAGTAAAAACAAGCTGAAAAGCATGATTTTAAACAAATTCACAGCATCAACCAATTGGAGAAGCATATAGTGTCAAAATTTGAACTTGGATTGGAGCATTAGCACCACAAAGCCATGATGATTAAAGTTACTGACAGCTCTCAGATATCTCCATCTTTTAAGAGGAACTGGGAGGATATTCCAAACTGTGGCAGTCTGAATTGAGATATCTTTAAAAAAATTAATTTTGAAAAGTTAAAATGTTTAGTATTTTTGAAAATTGGTTACTTAATGTGAAAATCTTACTAAGAGAAATCTTCAGTTCCATCCATGTGCATATAATTAGGAAATCTAAAGAGTAAAACTCTAAATTAAAGGATGTCTTTGAAAAAAAACAGAAAAAAATCTCCTTTGGTCCTGGCCCCTTTTAGTGTTTTCAATGCATTCTATTCCCTCTTTATATTTGCGAGAGAACCTTAGCAAATGTTGGAATTTTCTCTTTAGGAGACATTGATGAATTGAACTATGGAATATGAAATATACATATCAATGAATTTTTATATTTACAAAAGTATTATTTTATTTTAAATACAGTATTATATTCTCCACCATCAGGTTAGACTTATGTCTAGTTGAGAAGGAGTTTTTTAATTAAAGAACATAAAATTTAAATGGTTCAGAAAATGTCAACATGGGTTCCTATTTTCAGCCCAACACAGATGATAGAACGAGAGGGCATAAATGAAAATTAAAGAAAAACAAATTCAGAACAGATGTCAGGAAGCATTTTTTTCAAGCAGCGAATCATAAATGTGTGGAATGGCTTACTAGGCAAGATAGTTAAGGCAAAAACACGGAGGTCATTAAAGAATCAATTAGAAGACATCATGGTGTAGATGGAAAAGGGAATGAGGCAGAATGAGCCAAACCGCCTCTGCTTGCTACAAGACTGTCTCATGTTCTCAAGAAATCTGGACACTGGTGGATGTTTTTAGGACTCTATGGTAGGTGCTAGATAAAAATCCACACAACTCTCTCCCTGTCTTCTCCTACTCTCTCCTTTGCTTTCTGCAGGTACCCAACACAACTTTCAGGAATACCATCAAAGCAGTTTTAATGATGGGAGAATTTGCATTAAATATGTATTAGAGGTGCCAGTGAAATCTTTGGAATATGTCCTGTTAGAAAGTGATTTTATTATCATAAAAGAAGTTTGCCACTAGAACAACAGGCAACTTCTATTAGTAAAGATGAGTTGTCTTCTACTGGGAAGATTTTAGTGTATATATATTTTTTTTTGTATTAGCAGTATAAAGAAACACTCAATACCATATGTAAATGCTGTCAAAGATGGTGCAGTAGAAATACTTAAAGGAAAAAGCCAAGTCTTATAAATAAGCCAGGACAGTGCACCTGGCAAGTTGTACAGCAGAAACAAAAACTCAGACCTTGCTGTTCTGTCAGAATGGGGCAACCAGAGGATCTGGCTTAGGTGAGGATAGATAATGAAGAAGAATTTGGTTTACTATAAATCACCTACATCTATGAATGGAGGAGGAAGACAAACAACCTCTGTTGCTCAAGATTATTTTGAAACAAAAAAGAAATCTGAAGTGATAATTATATCGCAAAAGCGACAGATGTTAAAACAACAAGATGCTTTAAAAACAAGTACAGGCTAGAAATGAACTAAAATGAAATTATTGCACCAAGCCAGCTGACCGCAATTATTTCCAGCTTATGCTGTTTCAATAACCTGTAAAATTCTGAATATATGGGAACTAAGAGTCATATTTTTCCTCTGCAAGTCTAGAAGGAGTCCTTTAAAGGGGTAGTGCATTACGAGGCTGGAACAATTTTTTAATCATTTAAAACCTTAAGAGAACCAGCTATTCTTGGTGAAAAAATTGCTCTTGTGTTAATCTGTGTATCAGAAACAGAAAACTGCATCTTGCAATGTTCTTGATATAAATAAACTGACATGAAATTATGCTAGGAAATCCCAGACAACCGGTTGGATTTGGTCAATGGGCAGGGCAGCCTAAATAGCAATTTAGTTAATGAAGTGCAAAATACCATTCAGCTCACCCTAAAGTAGATAGTCTGGTCTGGTGAGATGAATGTCTAGTTAGGAATAGTAGCAACTTAAATCACGCTATTTGAGATAATCCTTTTTGTGGATACTATGATTTTCATTTGCCTTAATCTGTTTAGGAAGTGATTAAATGTGAAACACGTTGATCTTTTCCCATGACCACCAGATGTTTGGATGAAATGTTTCTATCTGTGTTTAAGATCTCTACAGCTGATTTAGCCACCACAAGTTTCCTTGTCAGAAAAAGAGACAAATTGGCCGCTACAAAGGCCAAGGTTTCATCTCAGTCTAAAAGATATCAGATTAATCACATTATGGAAGTGCCCATTTCTCTCTACTAAGGGGGTGTAAAGGGAACTTAGGGTGACTAGGGGTTGGTGTTGAAGTCTAATTAAGGCCAGTCATAATGTTGAGTTCTTCCCTTGCTACAAACGCTCTTCTCATGGACTTAAGGAACCATTAAGGTTTGAAAAGGCCTCTCAAATCATCAATTCCAACCTTTGACCACTGTGGCCACTAGACTATATCATGAAGTGCCACATCTACTCATTTTTTGAACAGTTCCAAGGATAGTGGCTCCACCACTTCCCTGGGGAACTGGTTCTAAGGCTCCAAGTTTGATCAATTTACACTCGTAGGATCCTTAAAGTTATGAAGAATTTATAATCGTATGTTCATTAAAAAAACCCTCTTTACACTTGCATCTTGCGAAAAGGTAGAGGAATAAAGACAAAAGTCTCAGTGGAGACTAGGGAACATTACTTCTTCTTCCCATGGAGGGAATGAGTAGAGCTAAGAGAGGCCGTTAAGCAGATCTTACCTCTGGCTGTGTGGAGTCCAACAGTATTTCAATAAAACTTATTTCTGTAAAGAACTTCCACAGAAAAGTAAATCCCAGTAAATTTTTGCAGTCTCCAGAATTTACCCATACTTAGGCTTTTCTTTTTCATAGAACTGGTTGGCCCTGCTCTGAACTGGAGACCCAGAAAAACACCGGGAGCTCACACCTGTGGCCCACCGGGGCCAGGACGCAGCATTTCCTGGCACAGGAGGGACTGATAAGAAACTGAGAGAGCTGGGCTACACCCATGGAAAGGACTTTCTGAATCTGCCATCTCTTCAGAACAGTGAGACATTTTATTGTTTAATATTATATATTTTTTATGCTTGAGAATACTTCGCTTGTTAAATAAACAGGTTTTTTTCCACTTTTCTCCAAAGAAATCTTTTCCTGAACCAGTTGGGGAGGAGCCATTTGAATCTGCTTTCTAGAGGGACCCTTTTGAAGTTTCCTCCCAAATTTGACCTAAACTAGGACAGTTTTTCTCCTTAAATTGTATACAGTGTTTGAACATTTTTAAAATTACATCATGAAATGTACTTTTCATAGTTTCTTCAATCTCTCCCTATTTATAGAAGGAAAACTAATCTGAAATTACAAAACTGAGCTATTATTTGCAAGCCAATAGCATGCAGAGGCAGGATGTGTCCCAGGTGATTCATGCCATCTGAAAAGCCTTTTTATTTGTAATGTAATGCTTAGACTATCTCAGTGTTCAGCAGAGATGAGCAACCTCAGGGCATATGACCCTCCTTGACAATTAAGTTTTGGCAGGACAAATTGCCTCCTAGAGGTGTCTACATCAGTCTGCTGAATATACAGGAAAACCAGAAAATCTGCTCTTGTTCAAAACCTAACTTTCAGATGACTGCAAGTAAGTGAGGGTGACTTGTGGCTACAAGGAAAATTTTGCCATAGCCGCCTGTGTATGAAGAGTGATCACAGGCAGTGACATGAGAAACACACAGACCACAAAATAATACCCACACTTCTAGAATGGAAGCAGTCACATCCACATATGCAGGAAGATTAATGGCTTAATTGGGCTCAGGCATGTATGTTACATATATTGCCAAATTTCACATCATTACATATGATTTGCAGTAAAACAGAAATGCCTCAGACAGCAGAATTAGCAATAGATGCTACATTTCTGTTTGGGTGGGTAAGGAAATGCTCACCAAGGTTCATAACATGAAGTGCCAGACCTACTGTGACTTAGTGATTCTAAACACTGAGGAAGTTTAATAAAACAGGGAGTAAATTGGCTTATGCCATTGGAGCTGTGCTTTTGGCTACATGACTGAGCATTTGTTTTGGAAGCTGGAGACTCTGGTTTTGGTTCCAATGTTAATTAATTGTATCAGCCACTTACACCAAGGAAGGTGTAAGACAATGTCTGGATGTGGATTATTTACACATTACTGGCTCAGCCAAAGGGCTTTAGTGGTCAGGTAATGTCCAGCTGGAGCAGTTAAGGCCTGTGGGTGAAGCCAATTGTTCTGCATTTATGAAGGACCTCCAAGTGACTCTGTATTGCTCAGACAATTTTGAACATTTTTCAAAATTTCATTTTGTAATTTAATTTATTTTTGAATGTTTTAAAAATCAAACTCTTAATATCATTATACTACTGCTCTGCTCTGCCAGAACACTCTGTTCAGTGGCCACAGTCTGCTCATCCTTGCTTTATCTTAATGGGAAATCATTCTGTTTGAAGCAATGCAAAAACAAACTATTGTGTGCAAATTATCTTAAAATTAAACGTTTCTCTGTGGAAGGAAGATGTCAACTCTCCCTCCAAATGATAAATTGAGAAAAATAGTTTCTGTATGGAAAACCAGAAAAAGCCCATCTCTACAAACAATTACCAGGTAGCTATTTTGATTTGTGGAGATATCAGTATACCTCTTCACATCCTGCTTTAGGATTTCATTGACTTTCTAGAGCAGTTAACTCCACTCCTCACACAACACTCAGGACCACGGATGCCTCACAACCTGTACAGACTGGAGGGTCGTCCGTGAGTGGCACAGAGATTCCCACTGAGCGTGAACAGCGGAACCAAGGCTGTGCTAAAGTGCAGAACATGGTCTGCATCCAGCTGTACTTGCAGGCCACTGATAACAGCGGTGTCAAGGCCACTGCATTTTCCACTTTGAAAGGGGATTTTGGCAGGTTTGAAGTGGGATTTATTCCAGTAAGACTGGAGCTATGGCAAGGGGTAGACAGTAGAGTTGAATATAGTCATTTTAGTCTTAGATTTTAGATTACCCTAGTCTTTGGGTGGGTATATGCCACATAACAGATTTCAAAACTATTCCTCATCTGTTATTATGACTGTTGAATAGAAGATTGTTGTTGGGGTCCTGTCAGATAGAAAAGCCCTGGAGAGCAAACTGTTGGTGACATCTATTTAAAAAAAAAAACAAAAACAAAAACATGAACCTAAGAAAGACAAAGCAGTGGAAAGTTCCTCTGTGAGGCCTCAGTTGTCTTCCATGGAATGATAAAGCCTTGACAGAGCCCTCCTTCAGGTGCCTGGCTGTCTCAGGCTGCTGCACAGTCATGGCATCTTTTGGAACACCAAACTGTCTAGTCTGGCTTCTGCACAGAATGTGACTCCATCTGAGAGCTTGCCAGTCTCCACAGACTGCATAGGGAGCTTAAGGGTCTTCCACAGATCAATTTCATTTTACACTTGTGCTTAAACCCAGTGGAAGCAATTCCAGCTGAAAGCTGAGCATGTACTCAAGCGCTGTGACATTCACAGAGAGATGAAGGGAAAATATCTACAGCAAATAAGGAAAAGATCAGAATCCAAAGACTTAAAAAGAAGGAAGCAAAGAAAATTATACAGAAACACAACATAAGGAGAGAATGACATTGGAGATGCAGATGGAGAGGCAATGTCTTAACACAGAACATTTTAAAAATACCCTTCTGTTATTGTTTTGATGCTAGTTTCCTATTTCTTCATAAAGTATAGGATTCAGTGAACCAGAACTGAGGAACATTTCTTCTATTTCTTGCCTCTCTCTTAAGTTTCAACTTCTACTAGTAGTGAGAAGCAAGTAGGTAACTGGTACTTTTGTTCTGCATATCTTTCCTGTAGAATAAATTCCCATATGTTAAAAGATTTGTTTTGATTTTATATGCTTTAAAGATATTTTCCATCAATACTGTTCACATTTTAATTACAATAATTACACAGTTTTCCAATATTTTTTTGTGCCTCTGATTATATGCCTAAAAATGTTGCAGCTGTGTTTACCTATATCCTTTTTGTCTCAGGCTTCATCTGAAATGAGAATATCATTTTATATATAGCTTTCTACTGGCTTTGTGAACTGTTTTTCACAATACCCCAGTTTAGCTTCATATACATTCATACAAAGGAAAGTACTCAGCTCTCTCAATTTGAGTGATTCTGGAACAGAAATCAGGATAGGCAGAAATTCCCAGTGTAAATTGTGTAACTTTTCAAGAAACAGAAAAATATGTTTTCTGTTTGAACAACATAAAAATATGTATTATCACAGAATTCTGCACAAAAAACCCAGTGGTGGAAAGATGCACCTTTGCCTATCATTATTAAACAGAGGGGGAGATATTAGAAAAAATATTGATTAGAAACTGAATTTTTATCCTTGTTTCCAGTAGTGTATGCAATGACTAAATAATCTTCCATCATCCTTTTTCCAGGGATATTATTTTATCTTCCATGGAGCTGACCTATTTCTGGGAAAGAGGCAAGGTGAAATAATTAAGTTTTGTACAGTTGATGTGGTCAAGAGATCTCTCACTCATTATCGAAGCACCCACAGCCATATGTGGTCTGTAGAGCAGCCAGACATTTGTGGTCCAGCAGCTGCTAAGGTTTTCTGATGGATTAAGCTTAGAAGTCTCTTGATTGGGAATTGGAAAGGTCCATGGACTTTCCACAGTGGCCACTGGAATTTACTTCCTGCATCAAAGAATCCAAAAGGGCATATCTGAAAGCAATTGTTTCATCTAGATTTCTCTGCTGCCAGCTCCTGGAGGCAGCTAGCAGGAAGGGCTTCCATATTTCCTGCTACTATTTTTGACTGAAAACCATTTGCCAGAACTGGATGTTTTAAGCATGCATTACCTTCTCCAGTTACTCCTGAAACACACAGACTTCATAATCCAGTGAACAGCCAAATATTAAACTGAGGGATGGAGGCAAAGTATTTGAGTGGTTTCATCTTCTCTGTTGCTTATATAGCATAGTGGAAGGTTTCTTCTGAAAAGTCAGTGGGCTGTGGAGCAGCATCACCTTCCTCTATGTTGCACCTACTGAGTATTGTAATCCCTCTTTCATAAACTTACCCAACAGACTGTGAAATTGTACATTTTGTCATGTCTTTGTAATGGACTTCCAAAGTATTTTCCACATAAAAAATGTCTATCAGACTTTGGTATTACGAAATATTATCAATCTCAAGCACTCGGTAATCATGAAACTTAAAAACTGTGAGATTTTTTGAAAATTATTTTCTAATTTGCATTTCTGTGGCGTGATTCAACTTTTGCCACAAATGTGAGGGTTAGAAAGCTGATGGTTTTCTATGAGACATTGAGATTTTCACTTAAGTAGTGTCACTTCAGGAGTTACTTTTTCAAGGGAAATGACAAATACTTCGGTATTCATACTAAATTAATGGATTGCACAGCATTCTCTTGACTTTCGAAGACAACTCAAATTGCTGCATATATTTTGTGGACAGCCTCTTATTAACTGATCATTTGCTGTGACAACTGCAGTTTTTATTTTTTGGACAGATTTCCCTCTAGACTTTGTAACCTAAATACTGATTTGGCAGTTTATTTTCTTAAAGCAAAAGGAATGAAATGCTTTTTTTCAGGCAACTTAAGTGAAGCTGATTTTAGTAGTAAAACCAGTGAAGTTACTTTCATCATAAAATACAATCAAAGCATACAGAATGTCATAAGATATCTCATATTCCATATGAAGGCATATCCCAACATTAGATCTAGCCTGAGATAATTAATATTGCACTGTGATTCTGAAAGTATATTTAATTTGAAGGATTTTTTTTTTTTTTAAATTGGGCTTTGATTCTGGAACACATATATTTAGTTTATTTCACAGAATGCTAGCAAACAGTCAGATGGGAAGAAATCATTCCTACATTTTATGACTGTTAGTTGATGAGAAGCTAACTCAGATTTTAGATGTTTAAGTTGGTCAGATGAATCCTGACCCCAAGACAGAACTGGCCATTATGAGTAGATATATTTGCCATTTGAAATGTGCATCATGCGTGTTGTATGGTCTTTTCAATGTCCTTTTATGTGCTTCTTGCCCTTAAAAATCACCCATCATGAACTTTTCTGGCCGACATTTTTCAGCTTTTCTCCTGTGTTGTTCTCTTATTTTTCCCCCCAAAATACTCATGTGCTTCCACCCTTGACTACTTTTGTTTAACAACACTGTCCTTATTCTCACCCTTCTAAAGTAAAATGAATGATCTATATGCAGGGGTGAAAGGAGAAGATTTTCCTATTGATCCAGCAACCATCTCCTCTAGTTTCTTCTCTTGTAAATAGCTGCATGGGTCAGAGGCACATGATTTGCTTTGTGTTTCTAAAGTGCCTGGTACAATGGCCAGAGCTCTAAGGCACAATGGCTGTACAAAGAACAGGGGAATAATGAATAGTAAATATATTAAGAGCTAAGTAAATAGAGAACTGAGGTAGAGAGGGGTGCTGGAGCAGTGATATGAGAGAAGGCCAGAAACAAAGAGAAGGGGAGAAAGAATCAGAAGATACAGTGAGAAGCTTTGGAGGCTGAGGGTTAAAAGTCCAGTGTCACAGGAATGAAAGTGAAATGGAAAATAAAAATCAAATGTGAAAAAGGATACTGTAAGAAAATAATAATGAAAGGTGAATAACATGAGAGTAGTACAGAAATTCCCAGAAGGATTAAAAAACACCTTAAATACTCAGGAGAAAATGGAAGTAAGAGAGTCAGGAGTCAAAAAACCAGAGGCAAACAGGATAAAAAAGGCATAGTACGCCTTGGGATAAACAAATTGAATCCAGTCCCTTAAGAACACAATGTTCTAGCCTTTT